>KQ962694.1:13723-28025 GCA_001563735.1 Leucoagaricus sp. SymC.cos
GACTTACAAAATTCCTTGACATTGGTGTGGATTTTGGGCTAAGTGTACTCCCAATAGGTGAGCTCAAGAGTCTTATTTTGGCCAAAATGCTCCACAAGCACATAGTTGTGCTTATATTGCATAACATGGAGGCAGAGGTTGTCAGAATCAGAGACATAGATCCTGTTGTCAAGACAAAGGAAACTAGTGGAGTCAACCAACCAGTGGCCTTCAGGATTAGAAAGGTGATTAGTAGCATAAGGGTCAGAAGGGAGAGTGGAAATAATGTCAGAATGCAGCTTTTCTAAGTCAATTATAGTGGCTGCATGAAGAGAAGAAGAATGGAGATAAGTGGCATGTACTGATGCAGAGAGTTGTTCATTGGTGAAGACTAGTTGGAAATTATGTGGGTTGACCATAGTGTAGCCAGTATTTCCCTCTTTTGGGTAGACATCCCAACCTCTAGTCAGGACATATGGCTTAGTACTGAGTTTACCTGGGTAGAATCTAATAATGAGGTGGAATTGGGAAAGATATTCACTTCAGTAGGCCTGTTGGTAGGTTAGTACTTTTGTAGTGCAGAAATACTCAAGATTCTTGTGATCAGTAATGACATCAATCAGGATCAATGCACCCTCAAGGTAGTGCTGCCAAATACAGAAAGCTTCAAAAATCACTAGGAGTTCTTTATTGTGAGTGTCATAATTAGATTTGGCAGTACTGAAGGTGTGGGAATGAAAAGCAATGGGATGTACTTTACTGTCCTCAGCAATGATTGAGAGGATTGCAGTGAGGGCATAGTTGGAAGCATTGGTTTTGACTATGATTTGAGTGTTAGAAACCCAATAGATGAGAATAGAAGCTGTAGTAAAAGCCTGTTTCAAGGATTCAAATGCTGATTAGTACCATTCATCCCACTGCCATTTAATAGCTTTGTGGGTTAGGTGGGTCAGTGAAATAACAATGTCAGAATAATTATAAATGAATTGGCAGTAGAAGTTTGTGAAACTAAGAAAAGATTGAATGTCTTTTATCTTCTTTGGAGGTGGCCAATCTTGAATGATCTTGATCTTGTCCTCCAACATTTTAAGACCATCAGAAGAAAGGATATACCTGAGATATTCAACAGACTCTGAATAGAACTCATATTTGTCTGCACAGGTATATAAGCCATGTTTTCAGAGCCACTTGAGGACCTTGCAAACATATTTCCAGTGTTCAGTGGGGTTGTTGGAATAGATGAGGATGTCATCAAGATAAATAGTAACACAAACATTGAGGAGATCATTGAAGATGTCATTCATGAAATGCTGAAATGCAGCAGAAGCATTAGTGAGACCAAAGAGCATTACCAACCATTCAAAAGAGCCATAGCAGGTCTGAAAAGTAGTTTTCCACTCATTACCTTCAGCAATGCAGACAAGATGGTAGGTGTGCTGCAAGTCTATCTTGGTGTACAAGTGGGCTTTGCAAGAAGTATCCAAGAGATCAGAAATAAGAGGGAGTGGGTAACAATCCTTTTTGGTGATGTGGTTGAGGCCATGGAAATTAATGCAAAGATGCAAGGAACTGTCCTTTTTCTAAAAGAAAAGAACAGGAGCACTATGAGGGGAGGAAGTGAGGCAAATGAAACTAATAGAAAGATGTTCATCTATAAACTCTTGGAGGGTAGCAAGTTTGGTTTGAGAGAGGGAATACATTGGACTGATAGGAGGTTGAGAACCTTCCTTAATGTTGATCTTCAAGTCATAGGATTGGTAAGGGGCAAGGGTATCAGCCCAAGCCTTGCTGAAGATGTCAGCAAATTCATGATATTTGGTGGGCATGTTGGAAAAGTCTACTGGTGTGTTGGAAACCTGAGAGGCACCAGCAGTAGTGGAGATGGATGAGAGGCCTAGATGGAAATTACAAGAACCTGGGAGGTGGAAAGCACAGAGGAATATGGCAGCATTGATAAGAGAGATGGAAGGCCAAGGAATGTCAGTGGAGGATGATGAATCCAGAGTAGAAGATGGTGGAGATGGAGTGTCAACAGTAGTGTGAACTGGGGCATTGGCCAGTGTGGTCTGAGAGGAAACAGAGGGAGAAGGGTTGGTGTCGAGTGATAGCAGTCAGAATGATATACTGCTTGAGGCCCAATCAATCAACAGATTGTAGCAGGCAAGCCAGTTATGTCCTAATACCACAGTGTAAGAGGGATCCAACCAAGTGATGTAAATGTCAAGAGAGATAGATTCACTAGTCAGGAAAACAGCAGGAAGGTGTGCTAGTTCTGTAATATATATGTTGGAAGTTCCATAAAAAAGCTTTAACCCAATTAGTGGGATAGGGGACATAGGAGCAGAAAACATGTGGATGAAATCAGAATCAATGAAGCAATGGGTAGAACTGCTATCAATAAGAGTACAAGCAGAAGGAGAAGTTAGTCCATTAGAAAGAGAAGGGAAAGGAAGAGGAACAGAAAGGGAATTTGGATTTGAAAGAGCAGATGCATTGAGGCAGAAACTCTCTGGTGCACAGACAAGTTCAATGCAACCCTCATCCTGTGCAGAGTCATGAGGGTCACTCCTTATTTTTCCGAACTCTTAGCAGGAGCGGAAGTGGAAGTTGAGGTAGGGAGTTCAGCCTTGTGGCTGTGAGCCTTTTGGTTAGCCTCCTTTCTCTTGCAGGTTTCTACTTGATGGCCAAAGATACTGTAGTAGCTGCAGAGATTCTTCTCAATATGGTGTTGCTTCTCTGCTTCAGTCAATTTGCTGTCCTTGCCCAGGACATTGGAGAGGTCCTTCTTGGGAGTGGGAGGTCAGCTTGATGAGAAGGAGGATGTAGACAGAGCAGGAGTGGAGGACTTTGTGGGAGATTGTTGTTGAGGAGGCTGGGAGGAGTTATTCTTGTTGTTGTTGTTGTGGGTCAGGCCTGAGACAGAGGACAATTTTTGTTTATTATGAGAGTAGAAGTTGGAGAATGGGCAATTGTTGGAAGATGATTGCTGTTGTGAGAAGGAATTGGAGGAGGGATTCTAGTGGGTTTGAGAGGAAGGAGTCAGGTTCTCAGCAGTATAGGTGCAAGCACATTCATGTTCACATTTCCAGTGACAATTATTGTAAACAGTAGCTATGCACATCATCTCCTGGAAGCTGTAGGGCTTGCCTTGTTTCTGCATGCTGATTTGGTCTTTAAGGCAGTTGGGTAACCCCTTGTAATATCTATGGGTAAATATAGAATCACCCCAGTCAAGTTGAGCAGAATACTGCATAAAATTAATGTTATATATAGCAATTTTGTCCCTGTACTTCATATAGAGACTCTTGAGGTTCTCTGCTGCTTCTCTGACCTGGTTAGCCAGGCCAAAGCATGAGTGGAGCTTCTCAGAGAATTCAGGCCAGAAGTTAGCCCAAGAATGGTGAATGCTCAGGTCCTCTTGATGGAGAGAAACCTGGAACCAGGATGATGCAACTCCTGAGAGATAGGTCAAGGCAAAGTTGACCTTGTTGGCATCGGTGGGAAATGAGCAAGAGTTGGCATGGAAATAGAGACTGTATTGGAAGAGGAAGTTGTCGAGTTTTAGAGGATCTTCTCCAGTGAAGGCTTTGGGAACCTGAGTCTTGTTGGTGGTGGTAGGAGGAGGTGTAGAGGGATTAACAGATTTGGTAAGGGCTTCAATCACTGCTGCAAGCCAGTTGGCTGTGAAGTGGGGAGCCCAGAAAGAGGAGTCATCATCTTAAGGAATTTCTGGGTCATTGTACCAGTTGTTGGGATTGTTGTTGGGATCGGGATCACTACCAGGGCCATCCTCCAGGTCTGAGTTATCACTAGCTGGAGGATCTGGGTGGTTGCCATTGAAATCAGGATTGGGAGTATTAGTAGAGATACTTGATAGAGTAAAGAGACTAGAGAGATCACAATAAGATCAAGAATTGCCAGAGGGCAAACTGCTGGGGGGCTGCAGAGTATGACAGAGAGTAGTGGAAGAAGAGCCACATTGAGGGATAGTATTAGAGGGACCAGCATGATGAGTGCACAGAGGAACATGAGGAGAGGGGTAGATATGAGCATGAGTGTTCATCATAGTGAAGGTGTGGTAGTGATAGTGAAACAATCAGTCTGATAATACTATTAAGTTCTGAATGGAATGGAGAGAGAATAGACATAGAAGAGTTAGAAGAAGTCAGAAATGATCTACACAGAGACAGACAGAGACAGAGGCATGAGATCAGAAAGAGTCAGGAATAGACCTTGGTTTCAGCTTATGTGCTGTGTTGTTCCACTGCTGATAGTCCAATTTAGGAATACAGACAAGAAGGGACTTAGAGGAAATCGAGAGGACAAACAGTTTAAAGTCAGAATAATCAGGAGTGTCAAACTAAGTTGATTATCAGACTGGAGAATACATGATAGTAATCTGCTACTTATATACCTATAGAAAATGTTGGAAAGTGATAAACAAGAAAGTAGAATAAACAGAAGACTATGCAACATGACAGGCATGTGATGGAGACAATGGAGAGATAATGAAGAGGTATGACATAGTATGAAATGTGAGCATATAGAGGAAAATGGGTGGTGACATATGTAGTATGAATAAAATCATAAAAGACAGGCATAATATAAAAGAAAATATGAAGGCAGAATGGAAACCATCAGTATTGAGCAGAAAGGTATAGAAAGGAATAAGAACTAATAATTGACGGGAATAAAAAGTGAATAGAATCAAAAAAAAGATAAGCAGAAGTGTACAGGAATATTTAGAAACAAATAATATACAAAGAAATGGTGAGATATAAAATAGTAGGAATAGAAATGGAATAATGTGGAAACAGTCAGTATTAGTTGGGTTTGTCCAGAAACATATGAGTTGTAACAAAGGATGATAATAGCATGGCCACTCTTCAGCAGTTGCTGGATTTCTGGGAGTCTTCAAGCTCTTAGGAGTCTGGTATTGGCTGCTGATAGGGGCTATGCTAGTCTTGTCTTAGTACTTCATAGACACCAGTAGTGCTGCAGAGAGCAAGGGTGTATTGCCTGCCTCTTCATCCACCTTTGGATATAGAAAGAGGTCTATTTTTTAGTACAGGCTGTTATGTTTGGCTGAGCTGTGGAGAATTCTTGAGTCTTTTATAGATTACTGTAGATACCTTTTTGTATTTGTGACTAGACTGCTACTATGCACCAGTATATAAATTTATGAATTAAAAAAAAAAAAGACAAATAATGCCTGTATTGAAGACACTACTTTGACCATCCCTGGCTAGTAGTTCTGGAGCAGAGGTCTTTTTGAATGTGATTTCTGAGAAGATAGCAAAGTCTAGGCAGGAGAGTGTCAAGGCTTTTAGATGATGATGCTGAATTCTTTGAGTAGGACAACTAGGTACCTCTATTAGCTTTGGTTGAGGGGGAAAATAGTGGAACAACCAAGTGCAATAGTTATGGACTTATTTCAATACTGTGTTATATTTCTTAGTTGTATCTTGTGAATTTACCTATATCAGTAGTCTGGGCTTACAAGCCTGGGGATGGACTGCTAATGCATACTGTCTTATAAATTTATGATTAAAAAAAAAAAAAGTGTCCATCTTGGCCTCTGTTCTGAGTGAACTATGTCTCTGAATTATAACTGCTTATACCTATGAACAAGGTGTACCATAGGATGCCTACTCACAGATTTCATGAGTATATGCTAACTGTACAAGAAGTTCAGTTCTTATCAAACTGTATGCTGCAAGGGAACTTAGAAGCCCTCAAATCTATATTTGAGGATGAACTACCAGCTAAGGACCAAGATAGCAACCACACAGAAGATACTCCATGTGCTCAAGTGCCCACTGTTGAACCTTCAAATTCAATAGCTAAAGAAGAGACATTTGACAGAAGAGCATTGAAAGAGCTCTTTCAAGAGTATTGAGAAGATGAATCTTCTGAACAATATCATGACTGACTGCTAGCTCAGAAATAAATACTCACTATCATCAATGATACTCTCACACCTTATGACAGCAAGGTCAATTGGCTGTCTAATCCTCCTGCTCCTGCTAACAATTCTCTGCAGAGTACTACTAAGCACTCTGCTAGATTTTCCCTTGAAGATGCTGATGACTCAGATGAAAACTCACATGAGGAAAATAATTAACCTTGCACAATACTCCTAATGTTGTTAAGCCTGTATATTAATATAGCTTGTCATTGCAAATACCAACACAAGTTCAATAACAGGGTGAGCTACCAATGTATGTGTAACAAAGATCTATGCACAAAGGGCAGCTTGTCAATTCCTGACCAAGGGATCAAATTCAATAGTGCTAAGCTATATCAGCAGACTGGGTATGATCCTGAGTCTACCCAGACTACTGACCTGAAAGGTAAGACACCTATACATGGGTCAGCAACACCAACATGGCAATCACTGGTGGACAGACTTCCACCAGTCACACCTACAAAAAGTCAAGCAAGATCCAATCTGCTTTTATTTACATCTGTCAATCCTAACCTGAGTAGGAAGAAGTGGGGATACTCTCTCATTAGTGAGCCACCTACTCAAGTGGCATCACCTGGGGTTGCCAACACAATCAAGGCCTATAACTCCTTGATATACAAATGACTTTGTTTAATTGTGTGAGAGTATCTCTCTCAATCTTTTGATTTTCTGATGGACTTCAAGCCATCAAACAATAAGCTCCTGAGTGACAAGGCTATAGAGCTCTATAAAGAAAGTTCTAAATTCAATAATCTAGAGAACTTTATCTTTGCAATTTGTGTTGACCTAGCTTTGAAAGACATGGGTGGTCCAGGCCAAGGCAAGGACTGCCTGCAATTATTGATGTTATCTTATCACTTAGCTGGTGAAGCTAAGATGATGTTTACATGACACATCATCAATGTCAATTGAATGAAGCTCAATTGGACTTTTGAAGAAGCAGTCTATACCCTGTATGACTACTTTGTCCTATTCACTGTTATACACAATGCTCATGAAGGACTGAAACAAGTCTGATATGACTCTTGTGTGGGCATACAAGAGTACTATAATGCTATAATGGACAGTGCACAGTGTATGACCATGCACCCTGATGACTATATGCTAATTGAAGTATTCCTGGAAGGGATACCTGATGACATGCATACTGATTTGCTTTTTAACCATGGGTTGACCCCTGAGGTCAACTCATTGGAAGGCTTCATGTCTTATGCAGTATCTTATGAGAGTAGATGGAAAACTGCAACATTTTATCAGAGAGTGCTAACCATAGATAAGTAATCTGTTAAGCCATTAATGAAGAACACCCAACCATTTTTACCCAGAGGGAATGACAAAAAGCCTTCAGCTTTTGTCTTTCAAAATATAGCTAATAGGAGGAACAAAATCTCTTTAAGAGAGATTCATTTCTCTAGACCCTCCAATACACAGTTTGGAGATAACAATAATAGGAAACCATCAGGTCCCTTCAGGCCAGAGAATAATTCAAGACCTGTAAGTGGGAATAAACCACCAGATAGAACTGGTAGAAACACATCTAGACCCACTATCAGATGTTATATCTGTGATGGCAACCACTTCATAAATGTGTACTTGACAAAGAAAACTTTTTATGTCCAAGCAGTATATACTAAGGTTTCAGACTCACTGGAGCCACAAGAAGAACATGAGGCAGCTTCCAATATTGGAGAAGAATTGTCTCAGATTGGGGAAGCTGACAATGTGAGTAAAGTATCTGTTTCTGAATGAAGTGATGACCTAGTAGAAGTAGAGGTTATTGAGTCAGATTATGGGTCTAATCTAGATGATTAGGATTTTCTAGCAGCTCTCAGTGACACACCAGTCATTAAGGTGATGTTCAACTACAGATCAGACATAGAGGTTATAGAAATCTCAGATGATGAGAAAGAAGTTGGGAATGATCCAACTGCTGAAATAGATGTTGATAACAATGATAGTGTTGACAATAGTACTCTGGATGAATGATTCAACAAGAGTAAATCAATCAAAGTGCTGACAGAGACACCTAAAGGCAGTATAGATGCAGTTAGAATATATTGCATAGCTTTACAGAAGAATAAGAATAAAATTCTTGGTCCACAATTGCCCATAAAAGAGAAGCAATGTCTTGCTTCTTAGATTTCAGTTAATGGCTTAGATATATTGATGTTATGGGACTTAGAAAGTATGATATCTGAAATATCACTAGTATTTGCACAACTGATAAATATGAAAGTGAATGAGCTAATCAATCAACACACCCTCCAACTAGGAACAGTTGGAAGCCACTCCTTTATAAAATATGGAGTGAAGTATCATTTGAACATGAGGTAACTTGTACTCTATGTATTTAGATATAGCAAATTTCAATTGCTATGACATAATTTTAGGTGCACACTTTATGTGAAAGCACAAGGTGATGCTGGACTTTGAGTGAGACTGTGTCATCATAGATGGTGCACCAATCCCCACCCAAGACATAGTGGGTAACAATGACCCACATATTCATTGTCATCAAATAACTGACAAGTATTCAAACTGACAGTCTGAACAGTCAGAAAGTAAGAAACATGCTAATATTTCTATTGAGAACATTTCTGATGAGGACAATGATAGATCTGAGACAAACAACTTGTCTCAGAGTAGTCTTCATATCTTAGAAAATACTAAAGCAAGCACTTCAGCATTGGAATTTAAGGAAAAGATGCTTTCTTTTCCCAGTGCTAAGGCTACTGCTGGATCTTCATCAAGAGAGGAAGAGCCAGGGCCAACATTAACTTTTCTACATCAACCTAGATAAAAGGTCAATAATCCACCAGTTGTATTTAGAATGTATGACTACTACTACAATCCTAGAATATCTGATGAGTGAAATGCTGTCATGGCTAGCCAGGGTCTTATGTGGGACATTGTTGATTAATTTTCCATGCAGACTAACTTTAAGCTCTCAAGTGAGGATGACATTGTGGAAATAATGGAGTTCACCCAAGAGCAGTACTATGAGCAAGTTACATGGGACTATATTTATAGTATGATGGATGTTAAGCCTCTAATATATTATTGTTCTCAGATTCTGAAGTGAATCTGGAGAGGGAGGATCTGAAGGGTAATTCTCCTAATAAATACCCAGAGAAGCCTCTAGACAAATGTCCAAAAAAACTGCCAACTCAGCCTCTAGATAGAAATAGAGGCCTGATGAGGAATGATTTATCTTGACTTCAGCATAGATAGTTGACAGAATTCTCTGATATAATGCAGGGAACTCCTGATCAATTACTACCATTTCAAGAAGTCAATCACAAAATTCACCTGATTAACAAAAATAAGTGGTATACTTATCATTTACTGCATTATTTTCATTCACTACAAGATGAGTTTTACACCAAACTCAACTGGTACATAAATACAGGATGGTGGGAGCTGTGATTTGTATCACAGACTACTCCTCTGATGTGTGTCTTTAAGAAAGATGGATGACTTTGAACAGTAACAGATTGTTAGCAATAGAACAACAATACTATCAAAGACATCACCCCTCTCCTGGATCAGAAGGTTATAAGGGAAGATGTTGCAAGGGCTAAGTTTAGATCAAAGATTGATCTAGCAGATACCTATGAATAAATCAGGATTAGGCTTGAAAACATACACAAGACAGCATTTATGACTATATCAGGAATATATATCAGTAATGTCATGCAGCAAGGAGATTGTAATACTCCAGCTATATTCCAATGCCTAATAACTCTTATATTTTGAGATGCTATCAGAATACATGTTTATATATACCTAGATGATATCTTTTTTTTTTTTTTTTAAAATTCAAAAATTTATATAGCAGTGTATGATAGCAGTCTGCTCCCAGGTTATAGATGCCTGGAACTATGATAAATACACTGTGTCAAGCTGTACTATATACTACAAAGCCATAGCCAGTCCTCATAGATGTCCATACTAACTTGAATCTGATTTCCCCACCCTCCAGCCACTAGCTGAACAATGAGTACTTAACCTGATGAAAGTGATCAAAAGGCACTCAGCAAGTGCACTGATGCTGGAAAGCCACCCTATCCCAATACTTATCCTCCTGCCTCTTAGAAGTTGCATCTGATGTAGCTATCTGCTTCTGTCAGTCTCAGTTGAAATAGTGCTGCTAGTATGGGCACTTTTGGTTGCTTGTGCTATGCTCACCACTATAGTTTACACAACAAGTGGTGTGAGGGCATGGGACTCTCTCTATGGTTGTTGGCACAGGGGGGTTGGCTATAGGATTGCCATAACAACAGCCAGTGAGAAGGCAATGGTTGGCCTCAGAATGAGGGCCAGCACACTATGGGCAACTACCTAGATGATATCTTCATCTATTCTGATACAATCAAAGAGCATGAGAAGTATCTGTGTCTTGTATTTGAGTGTCTTCATAAGAATGAGCTCTATATGAAAGAATCAAAAGTTGAGCTTTATGCTGATAAGATCAACTGTCTTGGTCACATTATCAATGACCAAGATATTCACCCTAATAATAACAAGCTCGAACACATCTGTAGTTGGAGAAATCTTTGCAACTACAATAATATCCAAAAAATTATTGGACTTGTAAATTACATGTCCAACTTCCTAGCTGATATAACAGTATATACCAGACTATTAATGTCCATCATGCAGAATGGGACACTCTTCCACTGATGTCCCTTGCATCAAAAACATTTTAACATGATTAAATGAACCTGTGAAAATCCCAGCTAGGTAGATTGCAAACCAGCTAGATTTATGTTAAAGAAATTTTCAGCTATACAGCAGAACTATGCTGTACATGAGCTCAAGACTCTAGCTATACTAGAGGCTCTCCTTAAGTGGGAAGATAAACTAGTGGGTTATTGATTCCATGTCATCACTGACCACAAAGCCCTTGAGTTTTTCAAAACTCAAGCTGATTTATCAAATAGACAACAATGTTGGCTCAACTACTTATTGAGATTTGATTTTGATATCACCTATATACAAGGTGAACAAAACAAAGTGGCAGATTGCCTGTCTTGATACTATGAAAGTGATGTACCTGAAGAGGTATATCATCCTAACAAATATATGCAGGCAGACTATAGAATTAACTCTGATGGGGATGACTTGCCTATAGACTGCTGATCAGAAATCAAATTAAAATTCAAGACCAAGTAGCTGCTGTGGTTGACATAACTCAGTGTCAAAGTTCACATCTCCAAGAGAAGTATGAACAGCAGAAACTGAAAGCAGCAGAGCTCAAGGAGTATGCTGCAAAGTAAATGGTTAATGCTGAAGAGGAAAATGTTAACAAGAAATATAAGCAACCTAGAACCAAAGTGCAAACTCTTGGTTCATCACTAAAGAGGGCAGCATCCACCAAAACCTTTTTGGTGAACATAGATAATTTTACTGACAAAATTATTGCTGGGTACAAAGATGATACACTTATGCATGTCATCAAGAAAGAGCCTGAAAAGTATAAAGATTTCTCTATTGACAATCAAGGAATAATTCTGAGAAAAACTCCTCAGGACACACAAGTCATCTGTATTCCTAATGACAGATGACTCATCACTACAGTTATATCAAAGGCCCATAATGTAGTTGTGCACTTCAGAGAGCAAAGAACTGCTGAGTATGTTAGACAGTTCTATTGGCAGCCATCTTTAGTTAAAGACTGCTGTAACTACTACAAAACATGCAAGACTTGCACTCACAATAAAACCTCCACAACAAAACTGAGTGAACAACTCCACTTGCTCTCAATTCTGACTTGACTATGGGATAGAATTGGAATGGACTTTGTGGGTCCTTTTCCTGAGTCCAAAGGTTCTAATTATCTTTGGATAGTCCTATGCTGAATAATGAGCATAGTGCACCTAATACCAGTGCATACCAATATAACAGCTAGTGAACTGTCATATATCTACATTCATGACATTGTATATCTATATAGCCTACTAAGCTTAATAGTAAGCAATTGAGACTCGAAATTTATATCCACATAGTGGAAGGAACTCCACAGACTGTTAGACACTGATTTATTAATGTCCACATTGTTCTACCCACAGACAGATGGCCAAGTGGAATGTATGAATTGAAATATTAGATAAATATTTTGAGCTACAGTATAGTATAATCAGAAAAACTGGGTCAACAAGGCCTCTCTAGTCAAGTTTGCTATCAACTTGAGCATATCTGTGAGCACTAAATTTGCTTCTTTTGAGCTGAATTATAGATATCTGCTATTAATGATCTGAGACACTTGGGTGGTATATACTGTCTATTGAGGAGTGAAAACATTCACTGAAGCAGTACTGCTAAATGTAGCAGTAGCATATGATACAATAATCAAGACATAAGTTTTCCAAACTCACTAAGCAAACAAGTAATGAGGTGCTAACTCTGATATCAGACCAGGAAGCCTAGTCTTCTTGTCTACAAAAAATCTTAATATACCTAAAGATAGAGCTAGAAAGCTCTGCCCAAAGTTTATTGGGCCATATAAGATTATGGAGAGTTATTTGGATATGTCCAACTATAAGCTGAACTTACCCCAAGCTTTGGTAAACCATAGAATATATCTAGTTTTCCATGTTAGTCTACTCAGACTATTTCATGAGTCTAATAATATATTATTTCTGGACTGAACTTGACCAAAGCCATATGATTTTGGTCTGGATGATGAACATGAATGGTTTGTCAACAAAATTATTGGCCATTGCCACCTTGACAATGGCCAACTCAAGTTTGAGGTTTAATGGAGCCTCAGCAATACTATATAGGAGTCTACAGCAAACTATGTAGACCTCACAGCTCTGGATTGATATCTGGAGCTATATGAGGTGTAGGATATCTATTTCTTGAGACAGTGTAGTTGTCCTTCCAAAAAAAGATAACAGGATCTAATCTACAAAAATTCTAAAAATAAAATTAACCCTAAGTAACCTCATATATAAAAATAGGTTGATATTTTCTATCTTGCTTTTCTTTCTTCTCCTCCTCTACCATCATGTCACACCAGAATATGTCACATGATGAATCAAGCAAGCAGCAGCCCTATATAACCTTGCTGAGTAGTCCAAGCAGCTTAGTGCTACTGACAATCTATTCTATAGAATCTATCTTAGGTTCTAGTGGGAGATAGGAGATAGACATCACTCTCGACCTCCTTAAAGTTATGTATTGGCTGAATGTGGTGACTTCGGCCCCCCTTGGCCCTTCCCATGGTTGTGGGAGGGGCTGTTAGAGTTTTGTAAGGAGAATCCTAAGGCCTTCTCCTTTGCACACCTCTCTGGAGGATAAGAATAGTACAGCCACTCTTCAGCAGTTGCTGGGTTTTCTGGGGGCCCTGTGGGGTCCTTGGGGGGTCTGACATTGGTGGCTGATGTGGGCTGTGCTAGTTGCTCCTTAGTGCCCACCACCTGTTTGTCACAGAGATGGGGGCAATGGATCTCATCTGTTCTCTGTCCACCCTTAGGTGTAGGGAGGACTTATTTCAGGTATAAGCTGCCATATTCAGCTAAGCTGGGAGGGATTTTGGTTCTTTGTAGAGTAATTGTAGTGTACTATTGTAGTTGTTGTGACTGGACTGCTATTATACACCAGTATATAAATTTTTGAGTTAAAAAAAAAAGAAAAAAAAAGACCTCCTTAAAGTCATCCTTCTTTCCCATACACCACCATTATCATTTGTGGGTTTGGTTGTGTTCTAGTCTACTATGTCTGATATGTTGCAATATATTTGTAACTTAAAGAATTGTTTTTGGGATGAGGATGTCCAGGAGTCTGAGACTGAGATATTGAGCCCAACACCTTTCCAGGGAGGTGACACTGAGATGGCAGGCCCTTCTATACCTTGTGCTTCAGTCCTTCCTGCTGGGCCTCCCAAACCCATCATGCCCATTCTCTGCATAGGTAAAGGCAAGAAGAAATACAGCTTTGTAGCTACTAAGCTCTCTCCTCCCCAGCCTTGTCTGGTGCCATCTGTGTTATGTCCTGCTACTCCCACTCCTTCAGTCTTCTCCTCCCCAGTTATTGGTGCCCTCTCTCCTGGGATAAGCATCTTTGCCCCTTATATTTGTCTTCTAGCCCCTGGTGATTGGGGCTACCTTTCTCCTGATCTCTTTACTGATTTAGTGTAGAGAGTTACTCTTCTCAATGACATGCTTGTGTTCTTGGCTGGAAAGTCTTAGCATGATGAATGTAATTATATGCATTTTGCATATGTTCTGTTGGTGATGATGGAATATATTTTTGCTTTGCAGAGGCACACCTTACCTTTTAGCAACTCTCCCAACATGTCTATCTTAGTTTTGGCCTTGTGTAATATGCTTTCCCATGACACTCCACAGT
>KQ962695.1:9903-37571 GCA_001563735.1 Leucoagaricus sp. SymC.cos
GTGGAATCAGTGCCACAATGATAGGCTGGTAGTCAAATTTGAATCTTTCCTCTTCTTGATTATTTAGCTCCTGGTGAGCTGGTCTCATGGACTGCAAGATGTTTCTGTATTTAGCAGGATGTCTGTCATTGTCTTGTTGGGTCAGTTCTTGTATTTAACCCTTCAATTTGTTCATATAGCATTTATAGAATGCACACCACTCAGTCAGGCTGGATAATTTAGCTAGTATAATAGAAAACATCTCCACATATGTGAAGTGTTAATGATCATTAAACTTGAGCTGATATATGAGGTCTATTGGAACTCCAGCATCAATCATCTGATGGATGAGGATTTGAGTCTCCTTCTATTTCCAGTCAGTTTCTTGTTCAGTAGGCTTTTCTTGAGCTTTGCCTTTTATTTTACCCTTAGATAGCATAGGTCTATTCTCTGGTATGGGAGCAGAAAT
This sequence comes from Leucoagaricus sp. SymC.cos, assembly GCA_001563735.1. NCBI lineage: Eukaryota > Fungi > Basidiomycota > Agaricomycetes > Agaricales > Agaricaceae > Leucoagaricus > Leucoagaricus sp. SymC.cos. The sequence continues at coordinate 10,352 of KQ962695.1, forward strand.
CATGTGGAGTTCTGCAGAGGGTTCATATTAATCCTCTGTAGTTGTGGCTATTATATTGAGGGTGCTGGTATACTCTAAAATATATCTATATACAGTGTATATCAGTATAGACATAATGTTTAGCTGCTGATAATATAGCAGCTGTTCAATCATTGGTAGTAACATGAACAGTTAATATAGCTAATACAGTTGTGGGTATCTGTACATTGGCTGTCTGTAATACAGTGGATAGGAATTGTTATCCTTGTTAGGGATCACTCACTTAGAACAGTTCCAGTAAAGCTGTCTATACAGACTTGGGCCTTATTGAGTAGACTAAGAGGAATACTTAAAGACCAACTTTGCCTAAATATAGAGTTCAAATAGTTGAAGTATATAGCTGAACAAGATTATACTAGTTAGTTGTTCATGTACAGGATTCTTTATATAGGGCAGTCAGTCCATGAGAATAAATAAAATAAGAGAAAGTATTAATGTATAACATTAGCCCATCTATAGACTTTAAGTGTCTGAGAGTTCCAAATACAATAAAAAGGATAAATATGAAGACTAGTCCACAGATAGCCCAGATAATTACAAAGAGAAGGAGGTATCAAGAGAATATTAGGTAAGGTCCAGGGCATGAGGGATAGAATTCAGTAGGGACTTCCAGTGATATTGGCCATAGCAGTGTCATCATACTCATTATATTGGGAGTCCATGTGATTGGTGTACTGACTGGAGGTGGAGGGGGGCTGTTGTCATCCTGATCAACAAGTCAATAAGTATCAGTTTCATTTATGTCCTGGTCTTGGCTCAAGGCAGTGGGGACAGGTATAGCAGTGTTACTCAAGCTATATGCACTATCATCAATCATGCACCCATTGGCACCTATAAAAGTTACTTTTTCCCTCATGAAACTACCAATTGTCATTATGGCTTCTTTCTTGAATCCTGCAAACACATCATCATCAGGTGCTCTCTATACATCAGAGAAGACACCCCCATCACTATGCTAAGTCAATTCATTGACTTTCTCTCATATAATCCACAGACATTTGCTTTTAATACCAATAACATTGTTTTTTCACCTCCTTCTACTCCAATTTATTAATATGCTGGGCTGTGCCTTAGTATCTCCACATCTCCATCTCCTACTCTACATCCTGGTTAATGGTTGTGCTACACCAGTAAGCCCTTGCTTCAACTTGATTCTAGTCTTTTTTCTTGCCATCAGCTCTCCAACTTTTCTTTTTGTACTGAGTTGTCTCCTTTTCTCTGATAGTAACACTGTTTCTCTTATGTCTCTGGTGTTTTTGGTCTTATGTTCTCATGCTTTGTAGCTATGTACAAGTTCTTGTCTGTTTGTTTCATTGTATCTTATTTCTAGCTTTGTACTTGTACATAGTTAGATACAGACTGCAATCAAGCACCACATAATAAATTTTTGATTTAAAAAAAAAAGAAAAAAAGACAGGTATAGCAGTGGCAGTCAATCATTTGGTGGCTAGGAGCAACTGAGTGGCAGGCACTGCAAGTAAGACTAGGGCAATCAAGGAGGTGATGTCCCTGGTGGTGGCAGCTAGATCAAAGACTCAATCTAGGAGAATCTTGTACTTGGGGTACATTGTCCCTAGGATGGCATATGCAAGATAGCAGGGTTCAATGTGGGTCTGGGGATGAATTAACTCCCAAGCTGTCATGCAGGATACTTGTTCCATGAATGGGAGAGTGTCTTCAATTGGAGCTTGTAGATAATCACAGAGGGTGCTCTACTGATAATGCACTGAGAACATGGCAAGTCATCTCTTCTTTCCCATACACTACCATCATCATTTGCAGTTTTGGTCATGTTCTAGCTACACAATGTCCAATACATCATAATATATTTGTAATCTGAAAAATTGTCCTTGGGATAAGGACATTGAAGAGTTGGAGGCTGAGATGTCAAGCCTCACTCTGTTTTAGGAAAGTGATGCCAAGATAGCAGACCTCTCTATATCTTGCACTTTGGTCCTCCCTGCTGGGCCCCCAATCCTGTTATGCCTGCCCCTTGTAGGGATAAAGAAAAGAAGAAGCATAGCTCAGTTGTTGCTGAGCTCATGTCTCCTAGGCCTGCCTGGTGCCTTCTATGTCCCACTCATCTACTCCTGCCCCCCCTGTTTTGGGCTCTCTTCTGAAACATCCATCTTTGTACCTCACCCTTGTCTTCTTGAGTTGAGGAGTCTGGCTGATTGTGCTATCTCTGCTGCTATCTTTGGAGACTCTTGTCTTGCACTGTCTGCTAAGTTGGTGAACACTGTCTCTTCTCTCAATTGCACTCTTCTGACCTTGGTTAATAAGCTCTGGACTGAGGAGTGTGATAAGATATATCTTGCTCACACTCTATCAGTCATGATAGGATATGTATTCTCCTTGCAGTGGCATACTCTGCCCTTTGAGGACTCCCCCAATGCACCTACCTTCACTTTTGCCCTATATAACATACTACCTCATGATGCTCTGCAGCATCCTCCTCTGACCTATAAAACAGCTGATTTAGCTGCCTCTACCCCTTATGCTCCAGTGTGTGGTCCTTCTTTGGAGGCCACTGCCTGTCTTTTCCTAGCTCTTAGGCCCACTCCTCTTTCTAGACTTACTTGGTCCACCAAGCACCCCCCTCCTCCCTCTAGTGTCAAGCATAGCTATGCTGATACTGTCCATGATATTATGTCTTTGGTCAACTTAGCCAAGACTGTTCCCTCTCTTCTGTCTGATTGCATTATTGCTATGTATCAGATGTCTGTTCCTTTAGCACCCTCTAAGTGCAAGATCAAGTCAACTGTCTCCAGTCTTTCTCATTGTCAGATACTGGTCAAGATTAACCTGCTCTCTTCCTCTTCTCAGTTTCTGGCCCTCATAAGTGCTGCCAACTGCTCCCTTGGTAAGAGTGACCTTTGGGTTGACTCTTGTCATTTTGCTTATGGAGGAATCTCTCTCTTCACATCCTGTGTTGTCTTCTAGGGCAAAATTGACCTAGTAAAGGCAGGTGTTCAGTGCCTCCTCTCCCTTGTCAAGGATGGAGTTGAGGCCACCCTCTCACATTCATGATCTTATCTTAAGGTTGTCAACATCTCCTTCTTCAAGGCAGATAACTAGCAGGTCACTGCTTCTGATGTATGAGCAGTCATGGGAAAGCCCCACATGGCTGGCTCCTTTACTCTTGCAAATAGCCCCAGAGTTATGTACAATTTCTGATATACTAATACTACCACTGTGTGGTTTGACATCCTTGACATCCAGTTGGGTGCTACTGCCAAGCATCTGATTGGTACTTTCTTTCAATTCAGTCTGGCCTCATGCCTCATGTGTGCAGCCTGCTCCCACTCTGGTATCTCTTTGTATCAGTGTTGCTGGTGCTGGAGACACTTCACTCATACCTATTATTCTCAGGCCTCCCAATGCCCCCAGTGTGCTGGTCCTCATACTGAGGCTGGTCACCATGATTATACTTCCTGCTGCAGGAGTAACCTCTTTGTCAAGCTATCTAAGGAACCAACTCCCATAGGAGCCCCATGCCTGCATGCCATATACTGTATGAACTGCTCTAGGAAGCACAGTGCTAGCAACCAACAATGCCCTTTCTGGCATCACTATTTTGACCAGGGGTGGTTGGCTGAAAAGTCAGCCCCTTCAGACACTTAGAAGGTATTCCAGAAGATTTCCCAGAAGACAGCAGAGGCTGAGCACAAGGGTAGGTGTGTGCTTGGCCATTGCTGCTGAAACTAAATTATCAACCAGGCCCTCATCACTTGCTGAGGAGGGGGACATTTATGGAACTCTAGTTGTAATAGATATATTCTACTTTTTATCTATACTGTAGTTATGTAGTCACTTCTGGATGTATTTGTTACAGTATCCTGGGCTACTAACCTGGGGACAGACTGCTACCATGTACTGTCTAATAAATTTATGAAGGAAAAAAAAAAAAAAAGAAAAAGAACATAGCAAGTACAGTAGAAAATACTGCTAAGATCTTCACTCATCTGGCAAAGGGTACTTTATCATTCATACAGAGAGCAGAGAAGGTCAAAAAGGCCAAGGTCAAAAGGATCTGATAGTCCTTGATAGAAGTTCTCTCATCATTGTTGGCTATAGACTATTTGCTTGATATCTGGGATGTAGAATCCCATGAGAAAGGGCCTGTAGCAGGGTGGCCTGATATGTAAAAAATGATGTTGGGAGTCAAAGTCCCAGTTGCAAATTCTTGGAGAGTGTGGCAGAATATCTTAGGGTTAGATGAGGCTGATACTAGCATTTGGAGAGTAGAGATGTGGCAGGTCATGAATAGGGTTGTCTAGATTGAAACTTGAGTTGCTCTGATGTGCTCTGGGTAGGTTTGAGAGTCAAGAGTCAGAATGGGGCTTGTCCCAGTCAATGGAGGAGAATCTGGAGTAGGCTTTTAAGAAGTAGACATTACTGGAGATTTTTAGGGTTAGAGGAGCTGGAGAAGGAATCACAATCTCTATGGATTCCAAAGATGAAGAGAATGACTGTTGAAAAGTGGGAGTAGTCATGACATTTTTGTACATTTTCATTTGAGGATGGGAGAGATAATAATTAACAGTGTGATTTTTGAGATATTCTTGGATCAGTTCATCAGCATATTGAGTAAGTTCATCTTCATGTATCCACTTGTTTTCTTGGTAACTGTATCCCTTCCATTTGATCAGGTTTTGAAGGCTTTTATTACATAGTTGATGATTGACAATTCCTTCAACTTCATATTATTCTTCTCCTTCAATTATGTTAGGGGGTGGGAGAGAGTGATTTGGACTGTGGACATTGTTTTTATTGCATGGAGATAGTAGAGATATATAGAATACTGGGTGAATTTTCCAGATTTTGGGGAGATCTAGTTTATATACTAGTAGAGAGATTATTTGTTTGACTGTGAAGCTATCCTGTTGATATAGGCATTAGTCAGGGCTCTGCCCTCTCTCCTGTTCTTTTGGCATTATATCTAGCTCCTGTTGTACAGCTGTTTGACCTGATGATGTCATATCTTGAGTACAATGTCCTCTTCTATGTTGATGATGATGGCACCCTCATTGCTCAGGCCCATGACCTGGCTAACAACTTTATCTACCTCAAGCAGGCATATGGGATCATGTTTGAACTTTTTGTGGCATTCAGACTAGTGCTTGAGCATAATAAATCTGAACTCTTCCATTTTTCACATTAGAAGAATAACAATAACCCTCCCATCAATCTGGGATATGCCCCTTACATGGATGACTCTCCACTTTGCCTAAAGACCTTTTGGAGATATTTAGGATTTCATTTTGATTTCCAGCTCACTTTTTGTGAGTATGTGCAATACTACTTGACTAAGGCTATCTCCACAGTTTATGCTATGGGAATGCTGGATAACTCACTTAGAGGTTTGTCCCCCCAAGCAAAAGTGCTTGCTTTACCAGTTATGTGTAGTGCCTATTACTATATACAGCTTTCATCTTTGGTGTCATGGGCTGTATCCACACAAGGCCCATCTCACTTCTCTCAACAAGATATAGCAACAGGCTGCTATCTGGATCACAGGTACTTTTTGCATCTCCCCTTCTGATAGGATTGAGACATTGGCAGGCCTCATCTCCATGTATTTGCATCTCAGAAAGTTGAGAGCATGTGCAGCATATTGCATCCTGACTCTGTCACCTACCTACTTCACTCAATTTCTAGGGACTAGGGACTTCTCTGGTATTGATCCTCATTAATATCATTTTACCAGGCTGGGCTGCTCTATTGAGAAGGTTCAGTCTGCTGTTATTGAAACTCTTTTGTATCTAAGTGCTCTAGTTATCCTAGAGGCTTTTGATGCTGATTTGCCAGAGGCCTGTCCTAGGAGGCAGCTTATGGACCAGCTTACAGACTAGATATAGCTCACTGAGTTCTCCCCTAAGGAAAAGGATGTCAATGTGCTGCATATTTTGAATGCTGAGCTCAACAGGGCTCTGGTACTTGATGACTGCATTGTTGTGGCCACAGATGTATCTGTGGGCCATGACAGAGTATTCCAGGCTATGTTAGCAGCTTGGGTTTGGGCTGGCAGTATACCTGTTAGACAGTCTCACCAGGCTGCTGGTAGAGTTACTGCTCCTGATGTGAAGCTCCATGCCATTCAGATAGGTGTCTTTGCAGCTTGTGTGCAGGAAGGTGCTTGTCATGTTGTTTTGTTCACTGACTACCCAGTCTTAGCCAAGAGGGCAGTAGACCCCTCAGTCAGCAGTGGGCAGGCCCAGGCCCTGCTTATCTGTCATTATCTTGCTAGGTAGCTTGAGGAGGATCTCTCTCATATCTTTACTTTCATATAGGTCTACTCTTCTTTGGAGTGGCTGTTGTATCACATAGTCCATAGGTACACCATGGACCCTGCTGCCTGGGAGTTGGTAGAGGCTCATTCTTCACTACTCTTAATTATCTTTGTACAGCTGAGGCTCAGGCCTGTCATGACAAGTGGACTAGGCAGTTTGCTTGTTCAAGCTCCTCTGAAAGAGACTTTTTGCACCTCACTGATGTGAGTAGCAAATACATGACACCTACATACCTCTCTAGGAGTACATGGCTTAAGCATCTGCATGATTTCCTATTCTGTGCATGTGTGTGCCAGACAGTTCTCAAACATGTGCCTATCAGGAAGTTTAGATGCCAGTTTAAACTTTCTGCTGATCATTCTTGTTTCTGCAGGTCTATGTGTTTGCAGACTTGTGAGCATGTTTTAACTGAGTATGTTGACTTCAGGGAACCACAGCACTTTTCTAAGTGTTGGAAAGAGCTGCTTGACTTCTGCAAGAAGAACCCTTGGGTGTTCTCCTTTACACACCTCTCTAGAGGATAACAACAGCATAGCCACTCTTTGACAGTCACTGAGTTTCTTGGGGGTCTTTAGGCTCTTGGGGGGTCTGGCATTGGTGGCTGATGGGGGCTGTGCTAGCTTCATCTTAGCTCACTGTGGGTGCCAGGGGCACTACAGTGAATGAGGACCTATTACCTGCCTCTCTGTCCATCTCTGAGTGTAGGGAGGGCCTATTTTATGGTGCAGGCTACCATGCTCAGCAGAGCTATGGGGGATTTTCCTTTCTTTCATAGATTACTGTAGTTACTCTTTTGTACCTGTGACTAGACTGCTATCACACACTGGTATATAAATTTATGAATTAAAAAAAAAAAAAAAAAAGAGTATATGTTCAGAAAATGTCTTCTGGCAAATGTTCTTTGTGAGTCCCAGAAACAGTAGCTCAATTTGAGTTGTGCCATCACTATTGTGCTCAACAATGGGAAGGGGAGTCTGCTTACATAACAGGTGACAATCCTGGATGTTGTCTACCTGTAACAATGGAGTTACACCATGAGAATAATATGATAGAATCTTTACTTAATAGCAGGTGAGATGAACAAGCACAGCTACACTCTGTTTTAGTAGAGAGGCAAAGACTGCCTCATTCTAATGAATACATGAGCTTTATATACTAAATATGAGTCCAAGACCAAAAAGGAAACTACCATATGGGACATAGGCATAGAACATACTGGAACATAAGTCATAATTGTTTACAAATGAAATAATGAGTAAAACCATGTCCAAAATACTGCCAAATCCCTACACTACCTTATCTGCAAAGCCAAGCCACAGAATTCAACATACTAACATCATGCTATCCTCTCTTCAGCACCTTTTTATGTGTACTCTTGGGTATAAGATGATGATATATCAACAGAATCTCCCCATTGCATATTTCACATCATCGGAAAAAGTGGTCTTTTCTTATTTGGTCTGATTAGGAGGAATAAGGTCACTAGAAGGCAGAATAAGGTCGCTAGAAGGCGGAATAAGATGGAATTAACATGATTAGGGCAATAAGGGGAATCAGAAGTGGGTCCTATTTATTAGTCATTTATTCGCCATGATTGTCTGGCAATCTGATTCAATTCAGTGACAATAACCTCGGACTGAATTTTATTTCATTCAATAATCACTTGATAATTGATCTCTCAAGGACAGTAAACATACAAATCAATGTATAGATACACTACAACAATGATACAAGATAAAAAAACTAAATTACAAGGCTAGGTTACATGAAGAAGTTCCCACATGAGCTGAGAGAATGTGAAAATGGGTTGCATACATACCACTTTCTTGATTAAGATAGTGGGATCATGTCCCTCCTCACCCTCTTCCTCCTCCAATGATCTCTCCGAGCTCTCTTGGGCTGAGACATAGCTGCCCTCTTCCTCAGATGAGCCTGAAAAGACTGACTTGTGGTGAGATCTTCCAGTCTTGTGCTGGGCATTCCAACGTGATCAGTCTAATAAATACAAGGAAAATGGTAGTTCACACCTTGCTGGATTTTGGAGCTACAGAGCCATGGGATGTTTTCAGTGGGGCAGGTGCAGGGAGGAGGTTCAATATGAGCTACAAACACTGTGTATCAGTTGAGGTGATGGCAGGAAACAACATGATTGACGTCCACATGGTAATGATGGAATCTTACCATGGCTTTGGCTTGAGCCTCGACCACAACCAGTGTGGTTGTTGTGCATTGATTTGGACTCTGGATGACAGGTAAGTCACTCTAATCCTATTACATACATAAAAAGTACTTACTTGTTCTTTGAGAGGTTTTTTCTGGTGCTGTCCCAGTTGGCAGCACGGGCCTTTTTGCCCTCGATGTTGAACTTGCAGCTGCTGTCTATGCTATGATCATATGGTCAGCCTCACTTGCATATATGCATGTATAATGAACTTACTTTTATTTCTCAAGGTGTTCTCCTTTTATTTTTGTGGTCCTGCAGTGTTGAATGTAGATAAGCTGAAGGCAAGTGCATATAATAGGCCAAACACGTTTACTGACCAAGTTGTTCTTCATAGTCGTTACACGAGCATGTTGTGTGTCATCATCAAGCTAACAAAATAGGGGAGACAGTGGAAGGAGGCAGGGAGCTCTATGAGAGATGGGGGAGGAAGAACAACAAGCAAGGGAAGAGGAGCGAGTGAGAGAAACAAATGCCAGTAAGGTCTTATATACGTCTTTTGATCGTCCAGCATATCCTAACAAGTCCAATTAAGGTCACGCCTACTCAATGACACAAACATACTCAAGCGCACCCAGGCCACTTGTTCCCTATGCCGATTGCCATCTGCAAAGGATGTCGCAAGGTCTTCTCCACAGAAAATCACCTCTCGCTTCACATTCGTAACAGTCGTGATCCGCTATGTGAACATTATTGTAGTGAGTCCATACCAAGCCTGGTCAGCAAGGTGACCGTTCCTCAAGTTCACGCCATGCTTGTCGAGGATGAGATGGAGGAAGAAGAGGAGAACGAAGGAGAGGACACCTGGTTGGATGGAGAGGCTAGTGACGAAGAATACGCATATATTGAAGATGCTCCTGGCCTGGGCTTATTTCCCTGCGGTAATGACGCCAACAACGCCAACACTGATAATCTGAACAACGACGAGACTGATGAAGGGGACGTTGGTCTGTCCGAGAATGCTGACAGATGCATGAATGTTATTCTATTCTTTTCGCTACTTATTGTCCCTTTTTGGGGGGTAAATACGGAGTGAATAAACCAGTTGTACTCCTGATTGCCACTAACCTTACCTGCAAAGCCAAGCCACAGAATTCAACATACTAACATCATGCCATCCTCTCTTCAGCACCTTTTCATGTGTACTCTTGGGTATAAGATGATGATACGTCAACGGAATCTCCCCATCGCATATTTCACATGCATTTGTACGAGTGCTAGACCAAACAGGAGGAACCGCACAAGCTTACTCACGATATGCTTCCGCAACCTTTCATAAAAACTTGAGCATTTGTACGAGTGCTAGACCAAACAGGAGGAGCCGCACAAGCTTACTCACGATATGCTTCCGCAACCTTTCATAAAAACTTGATAAGATCATCTGCATATCCAGCGATCCCATATGATATCAAAGTGTCGACAAAAGTAGGAGACGTAAAGAGTCAAAACCCACATCATCAATCTGGGGAACCGTTTCCCTTGATTGATATGTTGCGGATTGTAAAGATGGAGGAAGAGAGGTCCACGATTCTTCAGCAACAAAATCAACAAAATCATCTAGCTCCGAGGCGTCAGATGTATCAGGATTTTGTTTGGAGATGAGTTGTTGAGCGAGACAGTCTCGGAAGATTGTGAACTGAGCTGAGGAAGAGTCCGAGGACTCCATTGCGGAAAGCCAGATCTTGGATCGTACAAGTCAAGTGTACAAAGGGGGATTTATTAAAACCGCAAAATTCCACCTCGTGGCTCTAGCTTCGCGACCGAGAGCGGCAGGACCACGCTCGGATGGGCGTCTCGTTGTACGTCGTGCATTATGTCTCGGTTCCGGAAGGCTGTCCACTGCGATTCGTGGTCGGTTTTTGAAAATAAACACCTCTAGCCGCGATATCGTGGGCGAAATACGTTCTGACGAATACAGAATCAAGAGGAATGTTCTACGATCGAAGTCATGAATCCAGGTCAAAAGAATTCAACTCAAAGCCCTCTGATAGACGGTAATGCCAAGCATAAACAAATAATGATGATAAGATTTTGATCCACATCAATAGTAATTTGTTATCGCTTCCTTCTCCCTAATTAACACCAACTTTTTCTATACATCGTCTCATGTCATCTCCAGCACAGAAGGAGGAACTTTTTCCAGCCATTGGTCAGGTTGCCGATCAAGCAGACCAGATCGAAGAAACCCCAACAACAGGTAAAGGGGATGAAGAGGACGAGAAAGTGGCGACGGAGATCGAGTCATTGTGCATGAAGTGTCATGAACAGGTCAGTAAGTGAAGTTCAAGGCACAGTACTTTGATGAGCTGGCTAATGAAGATACCAGTAGGGTACTACGAGGCTGCTCTTAACTTCCATCCCATTTTTCAGGGAAATCGTTGTCATGTCCTTTAGATGCGAATACTGTGGAATGCAGAATAACGAGATCCAAGCTGCTGGCGAAATTAAACGTGAGTTGAATTTCATTCTGTCTGTTTTCGATTCCTAATATATGGTTTTTTAGCGGAGGGAACGACGTATACTGCGCGCATTCTCGATCGCTCTGACTTGGATCGCCAAATAGTCCGGTCTGCCACTTGCGAAATAACCATTCCTGAACTCGAGCTCACACTTCCCCCAACGTCTCGCGGTCAACTCACGACTCTCGAAGGTCTCATTCGCGATATTGTCTCCGATCTAAGCATGGATCAACCTCTTCGACGAATCCAGGATCCAAACGGCTATGAAATGATCCAAAAAATCGTCGACAAGTTTCAAGAGATCTTAGCGGACGATGACGAAGAGGAGGAAGAGACAAGTGGTCCTGTCACCACCGTCAAGGCATCTGAGAAAGACAAGCCTATGCCACCCTTTACTGTCATACTCGACGATCCAGCAGGAAACAGCTTCGTCCAGTTTGTTGGAAGCATGTCGGATCCAAAGTGGAGTAAGAAGACATACCATCGGACACTCGAGCAGAACATTGCCCTCGGTCTTGTAAACCCCGAAGAGAGTCGAGCGCTGGATGTTCCCAGGGTTGCGAATCCAGAGGCCGTTGATGTCGAAAACGCCGAGGTTGGCGAGGACGAAATTTTGGTGTTCCCTGGCATCTGTTCGAGCTGCGGACATCCCATAGACACGAATATGAAGAAAGTCAATATACCCTATTTCAAAGTGCGTTCTGTGTTTCTTGGGGTATATTCTGTTCCTGACACTGAGGCCAGGATATTCTTATCATGTCTACTAATTGTGATCGATGCGGATATCGCGACAATGAAGTTAAATCCGGTGGCGCCATCTCGAAGAAAGGAAAGCGTATTACACTGAAGGTGGAGGATCGCGAAGATTTAAGCCGTGACATCTTGAAGGTCAGTTCCATTATCCTGTTAGTCCCAGAGTAGGTTGTGATAAGATTTCTAGAGCGAAACGGCTGGACTCTCGATTCCCGAGATTGATCTAGTCCTCACTCATGGGACACTAGGGGGACGCTTCACGACTCTCGAGGGTATCCTGGAGCAGGTTTATGAGGAGTTGGCAGAGAAAATCTTCATGGGCGATGACTCTTCTAAAGTGGAGGATAAAGAAGCTTTTGCTAAATTCCTTGAAAACCTTGGACAGGCAAGTGATCATGACTTGTATATCCCAAATGTTCCGTTCATGGTTATTCCACAGGTGAAAACGGCGGAACGTCCATTCACCGTCGTTCTCGACGACCCACTCGCGAACTCTTACATGCAAAATATATATGCTCCTGATCCTGATCCGAATATGACGATCGAGAATTATGAGCGGACTTGGGAACAGAATGAAGAACTCGGTTTGAACGATATTAAGGTTGAGGGGTACGAAGCGGAGGAGAATGAAGTTAAGGACGTTTCTGCAATAGTTTCGGCGTAAATAGTGGTTTATGAAGTCGTAGACGTCTTACGAAAACGCGCTACTAATAAAGCAAAAAATTTATGGCGCACTATATTCGAAAATGACCTGACATATAGAGGTCATTCCTTCTTATTACTCAAGAGTAAACATTTTCAAAACTCTTGGTTATGGCCACAATACCACAATGGTGGTTCATGGCTTCGTGAACTTCGGGGCTCCAACAACCCCGATAATCACACTTTCGTCACAAATTTCAATGTCACCATACGCGCTATTAGAGCCATTCTCAATCATGCCCCTATTGGCTCATACCGGGCTCGCTTCTTCCCTCGCGAATCTGTAGGCTGCAATTGCGGCTACAGGTTCGAAACACGCGAACACATCATCCTATCCTGCCCATTATACAAGCGTCCTCCATATCCTATCGAGACGCTTCAACATCTCATCGACTTCCTTAGTGATAATCCATCCGCGTTTGCCTTCAGCAAAGTCAATCCGCTGATACAAGCGCCTCTGCCTCACACCCCGATATCTCACTATATGACATGCCGGGTTGCGTATCCACGTCTCCATGTCACTCCCCCAGTACGCCGGGTTGCGTTTTTACGTCTCCGTACTGACAACTCCACCTTCACACCTGCATCTTATCTCCATGAGTTGGCTTACCGGTAAGTCCCCCTCTTGAACGGACGTACCCCTCTTCCCCCACCTCTTCAATTTCTTATTTTATCCCATTCGGTGTAAGTTTCTTTTTCAGACATTGTATACCTAAGATAGGCTAGCTACGCGTTCGTCTCTTTGTATATCTCATTCTCAACATTTTCTTAGCGTTTGTTGTCTGCGGTTTGTTTGATTAGTTTATTCCTAGCTTTGTTCGTACATAGTTAGGCACGGACTGCGCTCGAGCACCGTGTAATAAATTGTTGAATTAAAAAAAAAAAAAAAAAAAATGAAGTCGTAGACGCTTAAGTTACATGTTTGCTGTAGATTAGATTAATGTTGACCTCATCTAATCAAGGGGCTCTAGGCGTGAAAATTAACTCAGATTTAGAGAATTTATTCTTTACTGAGGTCCAATGGAATTAAGATCGCATCAAGGGATTCCACGTCATAGTAGCCCGTGACAGCCCGTGGCGCTTACCAAGACCTGTAAGCGGCTCCAATCCTCTCTCGCACTACCTGGTCCGCCCAAGCTCTATTCTTTACGTGGCCGCTCTGAGAGTCACGGCTACTCACACCTCTGTTCCCCTTCCACTTTCGAAGCTCCATTGACCTGACTTTTATTTAGTAAATAAGGGCCCGTTCGGCAACTTTTGCTCCCACGATCTCAATACCTGATGGCTGCGATTGCAAATTGGCGGGGAATTGGAGACCAACAGGCGTTGAAATTAGTCTCGGCACAAGACGTCCACGCGCATCACTTCCAAATCAGGAGGGTTTGGTTGAACCTGGGCCTGAAATCGCTGTTGCCGAACAAGCCCTAATCTGCTACCATATAACTTGGGACAGTAGCTTCAAAGACCTTCCTTTCATCGTTCGTCTCCACGTTTGTCTGGCGTGTGCTACGTTGCAGGCGGTACCCGAGTATACCCGCACCATCATCCATTTCCAATGCAGGTTACTCCCTTTCACCTACACGAACGCCCTCCTCGGGACCTTGAGACACTCACGCTCACCTTCAAGAGGTACCAGCCAGCGGGAAGTCTACAGACAGGAAAACAGCAAGTTGCTCTAGTGCTCACTCACTGTGTTGGCACCCACAAAGAGACATGGGAGCCAGTCATACAGCACCTGTTCGCTCTTCAGACACACGCCTCTGCGCCCGTTCAAATTGCCGAAGTGTGGTCAATGGACTCTCCTAATCACGGTGAAGGTGGCGTGGTCAACCAGCAGCCTCTGTTGAAGCGGACCCAAGGCATTACTGGCTTCGATTGGGCGAGAGGTGTCGACGTGCTCTATAGGTCAGGTCTCATTGGACCGAAGAAGGTCATCGGGATTGGTCATTCTGCGGGTGCTTGTATAATGTAACGCCTTTTACCGCGTCTTCTACTAGAGTAGCTCCCAAATTCTTCTACAGGATCCTCGTCGCGAGCCTCTATTCTCTCATGGAAATTCCCTATTGCTCTCTCATTCTCGTTGAACCTCCAATGGTGACGAGGGAGTTCCTGGACAATATGCTCGTTAATCCTGGAATTCTGGATCAAATAGTTCAGGGAGTCAAAGTCAAACGCGACAACTGGCCGTCGCGAGAAGATGCATATGCCTGGTTCAGGAAACGCTTTCCATGGAAAGTGTGGCACAAAGACGCTTTTGACCTTTTCATCGTGAGTTCTCCTGCTCATAATGTGCAAGGTTTCATGTGTCATTATTACAGAACTACGGTCTGCAAGATCTTCCAACCGCTTCGTATCCTGACAAGACAGAAGGTGTGACTTTATCGTGTACTCGTGAGCAGGAAGCTGCGGGATATATTTATCATGATGATGGTCTTGAGTCTTTGGAAATCCTCAAAAGATTGTGTCATGTAATTCCAATCCATGTCACATTTGGAACGCGAATCGACTTGGTGTAAGTCATTGCAAATCTAGTCCTTAATTCGTGTTCACCTGGTTAATCTGCAGGGCTGCTGAGACTCAGGATGCAATCGTCGATCCTAAGCAAGGGCGTATCATGAAATCGGTCGTGAAGATAGAAGGCGCTGGTCATCAGGTACTCACATTCGAGAGCTCAAATCACTCAGAGATGCTGAACCATTTTTTCAGTTGCCGCAAGAAAAACCTTTTGAGGTAGCAAAGTTCATTTGGGATTCGATCATCAACGATCTGAACTCGACGGCTCCAAAGCTCAAGAGTAACCTCTAACTGAATGGTCCTTCGCCATTACATTGTGATAGCCTTCAGTTCGGAATAAATCGGCGTTTGTAATTCCAGCCACCTAGAGCTGTTAGCAATTTGCTTCACGGCAGTCTCAGCTCCGATCGCGACATTCACAACCGTTCACGCCCAGCATCGACTAAACAATTTCAAAGGCTGATATTGAAATTGACGCAATTCTCGTGGATCGCCCTATCGAGAATATGCCTACAACTTCTAGCACTCTGAACCATTGCTGGTTAAATGCATGCTTATGCAGTAATAGCCGCCCATAGATATAAATGTATTTATATGCGAGTCAACATGATAAGTAGCCCAAACCAAAAAGAGACAGCTCAGCTGATTTATCCAAATTATAATTACAGGTAAAATGAACGAGGTATACCTCACGATTCGCACTCAAACTTTGCTTTTAAGGGTACTACGAGTAGCGCTTTCAGAGACATGAGTTTCGCTCTGCTTGTGGAAAACCACGGTCTGACTCTGAGTCCCGGCATGTATGGAGCTGAGATGGAAACTATTGGAGGTGTCATTGCCCATCGGGGCACCCCTGTTCGTAGCCCTAGTATTAAGCCTAGACAATGGATGATGAGATGAGGTGCCACTGATGACAAGGTACCTATCGCAAGAAGGCTCACATAACGAGATGAGCATTCGTGTGCACCAAAAATGAGTTCACGACCCCAAACGGAGACGGGAAACTCACAATTTGGCAGAACATCAAAGAAAGCGAGATAAATCAGATTCTTCTCATTCATGGTCACAAACTGAGCGTTTTTTGGAGTCAAAGTGGCTTTCCTATTATGAAAGAAAACTCACTGTTATGATGACAACCAAATCAAGAATTCTAGGTGGTACATTAGTCGAGATTGCATTGACGATACCAAATGAGAAACATATGCAGTCAAGAGGCCCGTCGTGATAACGTATGTCACCAATTTGCTAACAATGGTATCGGTGCTAGGAAAATTGAGACGGGAGAGAGGACCTGCAAGGTACCCACACACACCTTTAGATACCAGTGGGCCGAGAGGTGTTCAAAATATAGAACATGGCAGCGGCAAATGCAGTAAAAAAGGGCTGAATGATAGTGAGCGGCAGGTTGTATATTTTGAGTAATTCTCACTGTGATACAGTGAAACTCTGTGAAAAAAGAATAGACGATTTTGACAGTTGACCGTTGTCCTCGATGACCTACTCACAAACTCTTACATGCAAAATTTATATGCTCCTAATCCTGATCCGAATATGACAGCGATCGAGAATTATGAGCGGACTTGGGAACAGAATGAAGAGCTCGGTTTGAACGATATTAAGGTTGAGGGATACGAAGCAGAGGAGAGTGAAGTTAAGGACGTTTCTGCAACAGTTGCGGCGTAAATAGTGCTTCATGAAGTCGTAGATGCTGATCGTACTTAGGCTACATGCTTGTTGTAGATTAGATTAATGTCGACCTCATCTAATCAAGAGATTCTGGGTGCATGTACCCTAGCCGCTACAGCTGGGCCTGAGGTCATCGTCAAGAAAAGCCTTTCTCACAGTGATTAATGAGTCATAATCTCATTCTCGACCTGTCGTTTGACTGATGAAATGCCACGATGTAGACTGCTCTGGAATGTATGATGACTCGGGGGGTGGGGGCTTCACAACATGAAAATCATGAATAGTGCCCATAAGACTCCAGGATTTCGACAGTAATCGAGACATTCATCGTTCCTTTCGATCCTCTAGTTCCTACTCAAAATGACGCCCGCGACCTCTACTAATGATTCCTAGTCTCCACCAACTTTCAATGCCGCAGTTAACGACATTCAGGTGTCTGCAGGATGACAGAGAAAAGTAACTGTTGTTACTGTGTATGGTGGTCGTGCGGAGGTGGCACAGGAGGCCCGAGTTTCGGTGGAAACAGGTCAGAATAAAGTCACCGTTACGGGGCTTACCTCCTCCTTGGTTTGGGCTACAATGAGGTTTGTCCACTTGGCTTGCTGTTGGAAAGAGGCAGATCGTACTCATACCTTTAGACTATTGTCAGAATTGAAGGCCGTGGTGCTGGAACTATCCAGGGCGTCACGGTATCTGATACAATACGGCCACCTAAAATTGAAACGCCCGCTTCTATCGAGGCTCTCAAGGAGAAACAAGGGGAGGTTGAGGCAGCTATCAAAAGGTACAAACGAGGACGAAATGCTGTGTACAAGTTCCTTCAAACGTTGGATGTGCAACACCTCAACGCTGAGAAATTAACTGGTATTATCCAGGCCAGTGACGAGAGTCTCAAAAGGTTGGATAGTAGGATGGGGACATTGCAGAAGGGGCTTGAAGCACTCAAGAAGAAGGTAGTGGAAGAGAAGGAACGTCTTAATCGTCCCTTTACCGAGTCACTGTGTAAGCAGGTTGAGATTGGTGTTTTCGCTGATAGAAGAGGGGAAGTCGTTCTGGTGTTGAAATATGGTGAGACTCGTCCATGCTCTTTTCCACCTCCCAGCTATATCTGAAAACAAAAAAATTTTGAAGCTA
This sequence comes from Leucoagaricus sp. SymC.cos, assembly GCA_001563735.1. Taxonomy (NCBI): domain Eukaryota; kingdom Fungi; phylum Basidiomycota; class Agaricomycetes; order Agaricales; family Agaricaceae; genus Leucoagaricus; species Leucoagaricus sp. SymC.cos. The sequence continues at coordinate 28,153 of KQ962695.1, forward strand.
TCATTGGTGCAACATGAGATGCTGTGTACGATGCAAGAGTAAATACACAAACGAAAGAGGAGGCACTCGAGCTAATTTACCAAGCAAAGATTGGACAGAACACGGGGGAGGTACACGTTCTCTCAACAATAACTACTGCATGATTGTATCCTAAGCACGTTGGTCCTCCTAGAATTGGGACGATGTACCAATTCTTCTGGAAACAAACACACTGACCTTAAATGTCAATTTATCGACCCTACCACTTCAGAGACTTGAGGTCTTGGAGAAAACGACTGATTCAGCAAAGAAATCTGCGAAGAAGCATCTCCTTGGTCAAATCCGTTATCATGGTTCTGAAAGGGAGAGATGTGAAAGTATTGCCAGTGGACCGGAGGAAGAAGATGTTGAAAGCAGTACAAAGCATAGCGCAGTGCTAGGAGAAAGACAAACTAGTCACTTATGTTGAAGACAGTAATAGAGAGCTTGAAAGTATAAGCGAAGTTGAGAGAGCTTAGTAGAACTCAAGTATAACGCAGAGAGGATGTAGATTCACTAAAGAAATGACAGGATATTGTACTACTTATATACTGAAAGGAAAGTGTACATGTAAGCGATAACAATCTACCTACAATAAGTCGTATGTACTACTACAGCGAATGGCACAATAAGCAGTTGCTATGGAGTCCTAGGGTACAATAATGCATGGTATAATGCAGGAGTCTGTGAGCTATTGTTCATCATAAATGATCATAATAATGTGGGATACCCTAATGGTACATGCTAATAATAGATTAGGCATATAGAGCATTTACTTAATTCAACACTCCCCCTCACTCAAGCGTCGGTGCGACAATGAAGTCAAGCAGACCTAGACTCAGCATCTTTTTGGTTGATTTTTATATCCCGTTTCTCAATGGCATATTTTCCTCTGATGATCTCAAGGCCATAGGCATCTCTAAATTTTTTGAATTTTTCATAGCTGAGATTTTTAGTAAGAAGATCAGCAGGATTATTTTTCCCTTCAATGTGCAAGGGTGTGATCTTATTATCATCAACCAGATCTTGAATGTAGTGGTAGTGGACATCAATATGCTTCGAGCATTTTTCTTGTGCAGGGTTGGAGCTCAAGAAGATAGATCCCATATTATCACCACAGAGAGGAAGAGCAGAAAGCTCATAACTGAGTTCTCCGAAGAGGTTTTTAATCCACATTAGCTGGTGTGAGGCTTCAGAGAGTGCTACATACTCAGCTTCAGTAGAAGAGAGGGCTATGACTGACTGACAGTGTGAAGTCCACATTAAAGCACAGGAGCCGATGGAGAGAAAGTAACCAGAGGTGCTCTTTCGAGTACTAGGATCACTGGCAAAATCAGAATCCGAATAGCATATTATACCCTCTTTTTTAGCACCATCAATAGTCAAGCAATATTCTCTCATTGCTAAGAGATAACGACAAATATAATAGGCTTTCTGAAGGTTATCCTTGGAAGGATTTGTGGTGTGTTGAGACAACTTAATAACTGCAAATGCAATATCCAGGCGTGATCTGATCATCAGGTATAGAAGGGACCCAATCATCTGCTGGAAGGTGGAACATAATTGGGGATCGACAGGGCCATCATTAGGAAGTGGCTGATAGCCAGCTGGGAGAGGAGTTCAAGCTGGAGCAGTTTTAATGCCGAAATGCTCAAGAACTTTGTTTAGATAGCCAACTTAATCAATGAAGATCTGTCTATTTTTGTGATCATGAACTATGCACATGCCAAGAAATTCCTTTATTTCTCCTTGATCATGGTATTCCCAATACTTCATGAATTGAAGCTTCTTTTCCTGAAGGAGGATGATGTTCTTACCCATAAAAAGCACATTATCAATGTAGATGATTGCATAAATGCATTGATCAGTCTTTTCATCAAGATAGACATAGACACTGGCATCAGATTTGCATCACTTAAAGCTAAACTCAAGCATACTCTTAGTAACTTCTCGCTACCAGGCTAAGCCAGCTTGCTTAAGGCCATACAATGCTTGGTCAAGTTTCCACATGAGTCGTTCTTTTCCAGGAATGTGAAATCCTTCAGGTTGTTCCATGTAGATCTCCTTATCCAGTTTACCATATAAATAGGCTGTGCAAACATCTACAGACTCAATGTTCATATCTTCAAGCAGGGTGAGCACGAGCATGACATGAGTAGTTTCATAATGTACAACTGGAGAAAATAATTCATCATAGTTGATACCTTTGACTTGAGAGAAGCCACACATAACAAGTCGAGAACAAAGATGTCTATCAGACTTTTTGAGGAAGACCCATCTATTTTTAATTGCTTTGCAATCTGCAGGGAGCAGAACTAAGCGATACACCTGATGCTTCTTCAGGGCATCAAGCTCTTCCTTGTATGCATTAAGCCATTGAGATCGTTCTTCAAGCAGCAACTTTTTAAGGTTGGCAAAGACTTCTTGTCCAGATATTTCACTGAATTCTGGTGAATATGCAGTGTTTAACAGTATTTTCACACAATTTACTCCCCCCTCTTTCACAATACGAGCCATCTCCACTTCAGGAGCAGAAGTTTGGTCATCACTCGGTTTAGGAGGAGACCAGTCATGTTGAGATCATCTGGGCAGCAACTCAGGATCATCATCATCCTGCCTATATTCATCAGGAAGTCCACATCTCGGACTGGTAGGTACACAAGATATCCATGGAAGTAGAACTTCAGCCCCAGGAGCAGGGCAAGGTGTATGAAATGTGAATCTAGGATTTCCTTCTGGATCCATTGCAGGGCAATGGAGTCGAGCTGACCTGCAAGGTTCCTCAGGATCAGGAGAGGATCTAGGTGCATGTGTCTGTGAATGCGAAGGCATGCAACTACCAGGGATTCTTATAGTGAATGGCTTAATTGGATTGCCATACCTGTCATAAGTAGGTGAGGGTTCATTATCTATCCTTGTTTTGGGTTCTGTCCATGGACTTGTCTGCAGGTACCAGTCAGGGGTATGTGACTGTTGCATGGGAAAATCACATGTCAGAGAGGGAGATCTCAATCTGCATGGAGTACCATAACTTAAAGAAGTGGTCTTACAGGAGAATTGTGAAGGAGCATCACTAGGTCTACAAGGCGGTGAAGCACTTAGACCAGGTGCTGTGGAAGGTGCTGGAGGTAGAAGCAGTCCAGGTGTAGGATGCAAGGGACTAGCTAGAGCAAAAGCCGGAGCAGGAGGACGCTGTGGACAGCTAGGTTGGCTCGGTCTCAGCCTCTGTGGAAGGTCCATAGGATCTTCTGGAACAATGTCATCACCCGAAGGTGTACTAGGAACTGGTGGAGGAGGTGGAGCTTCTTTTAAGTCTCGACGAGACTTTCCAGCACAATGAGGAAACCACTCTTCATCGAATAATGCTGTGGGACTAACAAAAATAGAATTATTGTGTGTGTGTCTCATAAAGTGATATGCTTTAGAGCCATGCTCATATTCTAGGAAAATCATTGGTTCTGATCTTGTGCTTAGTTTATTTTTGCACATTTCCTCAGAGATAAAGACATATGTGCCACAGCCAAATACCTTAAGATAACTTACATCGGGCTTTCACCCAGAAGCCATTTCAATCAGAGTTTTCCAATCAAGATGTCAAACTGGAGTTCTATTGTAAATGTGAACAGCACATGCTACCATGAATTCCCAAAGGTTTTCAGCGAGGCAAGCATGAAGTCTCATGGACTTGGCTTTCGTGACCAGAGTTTGGTTCAAGCATTCAGTGCATCTGTTTTGTTGGTGCACAAGAGGTGCAGATGTCTCATGAGCAATTCCAAATATGCTCAACAGCGTTTTAAATTCCTGTGATAAAAATTCTCCTCCCCGATCCATTTGGAGTCATTTAATCTGGAGACTGCTCTGCTTCTCAATAAGTGCTTTAAACTCTTTGAAAGTGGCTAATGTCTCAGACTTATGCTGTAGGAAGAAAACCCAGGCATGAGAAGAATAATTATCAAGAAAGGTGAGACACTACTTCTTCTGATAATAACTTTCAGTCAGAAACTCAAGGAGATCAGTGTGGATCAATCCAAGATATGCTGGATCACGTTTCTCCAAAGAAGAGAAATTCTGCTGGTGCATTTTGCCAAGGGCACAACCAGGACAGATTGGATCTTTGCTCAGAATCTCAATGTTAGAGAAACCAGAGGTATTTTCAGAACAGTGCCTGAGAACATTTCTTGAAAGATGTCTGAATCGATGGTGCCAGATGTCATAGTCAGCATCTCGCACAGTCATCGCCACATTGATCAAAGACCTAATGATGTTGCAATGTACCCAATGCAGACTTTCCTCTTTCTGTCATGGTTTAGCCACTAAGAAGGTACTACCTGACTTGTCAAGAATACAAGTCTCTTTTTTACTTGCTTCAACTCTGAAACCTCGTTACATAAAAGTTCTGAGAGAGAAGAGGCAATTTGCCAAACCCGGAATGTGAAACACTGGCCAAAGAGTTTTGGTCTGTAACGAGCCATTAACCTTGATCTCGATTAGAATAGACCCACATCCAATCACATTTAGAGGTGCAGCTTTATTTGCAGTTTTGCATATACTGAAATTACCAGGAGAATACTCAGCAAAATCCTCTATGAATGGGGTAAAATGGCGTGAAGTGCCAGAGTCTAAGAGTATGTGGTCATCGAACTTATAATTCCCACATGAATAACAATCATAAATAATTTTATTCTCAGAATTACAATCTGTGATCATAGATACAAAAGGTACATGATCAAGCAGAGATAGAATTTGTTCAGGGTGTTCCTGATCATCACATAAGTCCATATATACAAAATCATCAATCAAGTCCATTACATGCAGTCCATTAGAGTGTCAAACTCCATGTGTCTCCTGAAGGGACAACATTGACAGGCGGGTTCTTGAGTCTGGCCTTGGGAGCGAAGACACTCAACCTTGGCAGCTTGATCCTGGATAGTCCTATCATCCAGGCCGTAATTGGGACTGAGAGATAATGTTAGGAATAAGCATATGAGAGAATAACTTAGATATGCACACATAGGTGTTGTTGCCATAGTCTGACACATCATCCCCAAGCGATATCATATCAGTGTTGGGGGCAGAAGTCAGAGGAGGAAGCATGTTAAGGGGTGATTGTGGAGGAGAGAGAGAGACAGCAGCTGGGTGTGGTGAAGAGGGAGCACTGAAGAGGGGCGAGTCAGTGCATGTAGCAGCTGTGGAGACTGTGGATGTAGCTCCAAGATGCTCATCCCACAATTCAAGTGCTTTCTGGCCTGCAGCCTAGTAGCATGTCTTCTTAAATTTGAGTCTCTTGACAAGAGACTCCCCCACTGGGGTACTGAGGCATTCTGCCAATGGATGTGGTGGAACAGCGGACTCAGCAGCCCATGACACCCTTGCATCATTAATCTTCTGCCAGGTCAAAGGATCCGAGACCTTGGGACTAGAAATGATGGCTGGACTAGTGACTGCAAAAGCACTAGAAGTGACATAGGTGTTACTCATGTCTGGACCAGTAGCAGCAATGGCAGGCGAGGTGATCTCAGCATCCACAGCATTGGCCTGTTGGCCCTTGCTTCCTTTTCCATGCTTACGTGGCTTCTTCTTCTGTTCACCCCCACTTGATCCAGAAGGCTGTTGGTTCCTGGGTTGAGGACCGGGATTGGGCTTTCCCTGCTGCTGTCCTTGTGGACATTGCTGCTGCTGCTGCTGCTGGGGGCACTGTTGCTGCTACTGGCCTCCCGAAGGGCTGGCACACAACTGCTGCTGCCAATTAGGGTTTGACGAACCCTTATACCTCATGCCAGCATGTGACATGTTAGCCTCATGACTTTTTACTTGATGAAGATGCTGCCATTGGGTGAGAATGGCAGACCAGACTGAAGCATAATTGATGGTTGCAATAGGATGTGTTTGAAGATAAGTGGAAATGACATAGGACTATTCTTGAGGAACCACATTCAATAAATTCATAGCTCAAACAAAACCAGGAATGTTGATCGGAGGTTGGGACCTCTCCAAACATGAGTATGCATTCTCTAGCAGCACAAGCTGTGAGGATGGCTCAACATTGGAATCAATATGAAACAATACCATTATCTGGTAGTCGGCGAAAATAGTGGCAGCGGAGCAAGTTCTGAAAAGAGTCACCAAATGCATCCAGAGAAGCCGTGTAGAACCTTGATTATGGTGGAGAAGATGCCCAGAAAGGTGATTGTTAATCATACCTCATGCTATACAATCAAGAGATCACCAGTTGTTCTATGCTTTGATAGAAGCAGCAGTAAACATAGCTGCCTGTGCCTGAACTGCAGGCTAGTCTATAATCAACTGGGGGATAGCGATGATGCTGTCAGTAATATCCCAGGCAGTGTAGATCATCCCAGGGAGAGTTGTCATCAAGAGAATGTTCTCCATCGATTTGGACCACTTGACCCAGTTCTTCTCACCAACCAAAACAGGAACACCAGAGAGGAGCGAGAAAGTAGACATTGCAATCTAAATAAAACCTAAATCAGTGATCTATCTGAATTAACAAAATAGAGCGATTATAGGCTGCCAGACCATATGCCTAAAGTGCATAGAGAATAAAAAACAGGCAAGTTGCAGAGTATGGCAGGGACACTTTCAACAACTGACAACAAGTTCTGACTACCCCAGCATGTCAGCAAGTGTCCAGGACATCTCAGCGACAACACACTTGGCAGTCGGGGCCCATAACCTGTTGAAAGCAGTACAAAGCGTAGCACAGTGCTAGGAGAAAGACAAGCTAGTCACTTACGTTGAAGACAGTAATGTAGAGCTTGAAAGTATAAGCGAAGTTGAGAGAGCTTAGTAGAACTCAAGTATAACGCAGAGAGGATGTAGATTCACTAAAGAAATGACAGGATATTGTACTACTTATATACTGAAAGGAAAGTGTATGCATAAGCGATAACAATCTACCTACAATAAGTCACATGTACTACTACAGCGAATGGCACAATAAGCGGTTGCTACGGAGTCCTAGGGTACAATAATGCATGGTATAATGCAGGAGTCCGTGAGCTATTGTTTGTCATAAACGATCATAATAATGTGGGATACCCTAATGGTACACACTAATAATAGATTAGGCACGTAGAGCGTTTACTTAATTCAACAGAAGAGTCGGATGACGAACCGGGATTTGGATTATTTAATGACAATGTCACGCCCGCTCTGGCCCAATCTACTGCTGTCGTATTTAACAAAGGCACCGTCAGTACTACATATTGAATCTCCAGATCGGCTACTATACCCTCTGACAACAATAATCACAACGTTACAATTGCTGAATTGGAGTTGGATACGGCTCTCTCATGGGTAGTTGTTCCACGACAAGATGTTCGTGCACACATCCAGGTTTGTGCGAACTTCGCACCTTTTGCGCAGGCGATGACAAATTCAATTTTGTATTGACAGGCTAGGATAGTGAAACACGAGTGATTACATCCTTCTCGGGGGAACTGTCGACATCTATGTGGACGGAGTCTTCAACTCCAAAGCCGTCTTGCCCATTACCAACCCCCAAGGAGTTTTTGAGTTCTCGCTTGGGTACGTTTGAACACAGACTCCTTATTTTCCCACTAACGCGTAGAGTCGACCCCGCGATTCACATCACCTATCATCCATGCGCAGAGAAAACCTCTCAATCTGGCTTCATCACGAAAACATCCGCCAAGGTCTTAACACAGAGGATCACCATTCAAAACACCAAGCTATCCCCCGTTAACAAACTCATGATCGTTGACGGAATCCCTGTATCTAAAGGACGCTCGCATCACTGTCAAACTGAAGAATCCCGAGCTTGCATTGCCCATTCTTGTGAATATGGTCACGAGGACCCTCTCCGCGAACTAATTACATTATTTCTGCCGTAGAACATGTGAAGAACGTAGGTCGCTGCCATCAGCGCCGGAAATCACGACATAAATACCCTGGCTTGTCGATTGCAAAGAAGCTGATGATTGGAAAATGATTAAGGGTGGGTTTCAGCAGTTTTGAGCCCGAGAACCGGTCTCTAACGACTTTGATTGGACATGGTTGGCAATCCGAAGAACTCGACGAAAACAACAACGTTGCTAAAGAGGTAGGTTATTCAGCTCTATCTTTGCCGCGGTCTGAAGTTATTTTTTTGGCGGAACACTCGGAGCGTTTCTGATCCTTCCTACGACAAGATCCTGTTGAACAAGAATCGAGTGTCGTTTTCAAAGTAGTGTCCAGCACAAGGATATTTACAGTACGGTTAGGCAACACACTGGGCATCAAACTTCAAGCTTTCAACCGGTCCCACCCTCAAGTTGGAGCATTACTTCAACACTGTGAAAAAGAGTCGCCCGTGGTGCCTGAAGAAAGTCTAAATTGGTGATGAATGTAGGAACAGTATAGAGACCAAGTAGCATAGCTGAAGAGCCTGGTCGTTTCAAAGATAACTCCAGTAGTATCAGAGGAGTAGGAGGCCTGGCCGACCTGTACAACAAAAAGGGTCGAATTACTGTGGGTTGTCCATGAGTTAACTCGTACCATTTAAGTATAGGTATTTCCTTTCTAAATCGTACTAGAGAGGAGAGGCATAGGATTCGGTTGCTGGGCAATAACGTCCGGATAGATGACGGCGGTGTGTAGGCAGGCATTCAACCGCGTTATATCACTCTAAGGCCAAAGGGGCGTATGGTCGTTCTCAAACAGACACAGTTTTCTGTGCTTCCGTCTTCGGATCTGACAGTTTTTTTTCGTGGCCTCGAAGGACACAGAATGGCCTGTACCGAATGCATATGATCAGAGGGGTCGGCTCATTTCGGCGCACGTGGAAAGTGAGTCTGAAACGTAGATTCAAAAACACTGAGCCGGCTGTCTCTGCCAACATTTGCTGTGCAATTTTTCAGCGGGAAGGTCGACGTGTTCGGAGTCACGATGATTCATGAGGGTAGACAATGTAGGCCATAGCTCGCTGAACCGAAGAAGGCAGCATCGAATTGTCAGTTGGACGCACGCGCGCTGATAGGTATAGGGAAAGAGCTGATCGATGGAGAAAGCAGACATACTGTATGCATGACCACAGACTGGTCGCTGACGACTGCTCAGCACTATGGAAAATGTTTGGCGTTGTTTGTATGAGCCCTGTATTTGTGTTTTGATGGCATGTATGATCAGATGAGCAGATATCTGTGTCAGATATTTTCTCTGGTTTCTCCTCCCTTGTCCTTTGTCGCCTTCTTCTGATTATCTATCTCTCACAAAACGTTTGACTGATGAATGGTCCTTCTTTTGAAATCTTCATTGGCTCCTGCTTCAATATTTTTCAAGAAGCAGACGATCACGGCTGCAAGAAGGTTCCTACAATTCAATCTCCCTGAACGATGCGGAGTTCATCGGCGTCCCTGTTTGCTGCTTCCTATGATATTCCT
>KQ962696.1:3360-18751 GCA_001563735.1 Leucoagaricus sp. SymC.cos
TCGACTCATTGGCGGTTAGATCTTGTGCAGGGCAGTGACGTGGCCGCTGCACCGCGTTGAAGGCGAGGCTGCGCGAAACTTGTTCTTTCAAGGGAGTAGAGACCTGCGGATCCACCCACCCCCGCACCGCGCACTGGAGAACGAACTCAGCAATCTAGAGTTTTTGCAAACATGTACTCGGAATGCGGCCGGCGGCCAAGTTGGTCCCTTGAATGCAATGGTGAGTCCAGATCTGAATTTCTGGATGTGCTGTACTTAGGTCTCAATAAGATTTCCCGCGAAATGTACACGGAATTCTCTCACTCTCAATCAAGTGCAGGATCTTCGGTGCATCTATGCACTACTAAACGTCATGAATATCGGGTACGACTAATCAGCTGGCTCAGGTCTTCGCAGCGCATGTCGAGGGGACCCGACTGAACATTATCTCCAATGCGGTTAGCAGAGTTAATCAAACCCGTCCGCTCCAGAAGGGTAGCATGGTAGGGCGCATGGAAAAAATTCAAAGAGCCCTGGTTATCTTTGCTGCATCCGGGCCTCTCGAGCTTCAACGAAAATACTCATACGTGGTGGAGACAGTCTTCGATGCAAAACTCGAATTCTCGCGTAGGCTCACTCGAGCGGTCTTACAAGATCTCTGCCCGGCTTCCATACGTCTTAAATGACACTGGTAAGTCTCCGTCTTGTTTGACTCTCATATACATAGTCTTCCTTTTCTTTTTCCGCTGCTTCCTTATGGATTCTGTTATGTCTCCCATAGTCTTAGCATTTCTTTAGTTTCGCAACTGATTTCCTTTCGGTTCTGTCTGTTCTGTTTGTATTTACCTAGCTCTGTTGTACATAGTTAGGCGCGGACTGCGATCGAGCACCGCGTAATAAATTTTTGATTTTTTAAAAAAAAATACAAGATCTCTGCGCCGAACATTCCGAGCAGAGTCTGGAATTACCGAGATGGATTTCGGGAGAAGAGAAGACTATGGATGATCCTTCGAATGAAAATCTCAATGTATGTTCCCTGCGCCTAGCTTTATTTTAGATTTCTTCTGAAAAAATCAAAGATCATTGAAAGAAGCAGCAGCGGTCGCAATATCGTGTCCCAAGTCAAGCTCAATATCCTTACATCCGAATTCCCCGACCGACACTCTAGAATCGTACAAGTCTTTCCCTTCGGCAGACTTATTTAAGTCGTTTGACCCTTAACGTCTGGCGCCGCCATATCGAGCGCAAGAGTGTTCTCTCTTGTCGGAGTCATCCGCACTGCCGCAAATTGTCGTTCAACAATGGCGACAATACCACCAATTACTCGGGTGTCGAAAATTTGGAATCAAGTGAGTTGTCTACGAGCGAAATTTTATATATGAGGAGGCTGTCGCGGAGGTTGCAGCCGAAGTGCGAAAAATGAAAGTTTTGGAAATAATAGAGCCTCTTCGTGCGATTGGATATTGTCTGCCACTGCATGTATCATATTGTGTAGGATATATCAGAAAAGTATCGTGATTGGTGCCGAAACGTACGTCGCTGTCCGCTTTTACAAGGCTAGAATAACAGTCGACCGTGCCAATGACTCGGAGAAAGGGCACAAAACCCATGATCGTGGACGCCTCGTCGACCACCTCGAAAAAGTACAACTCGACTCGCCTAATTTCTCTCACATTTCGACCGGAGCATCAGAGATGTGTGTATGTACACCAAATAGTCCTTCAAGTTGTGAAGCCTTGCGCACACATTCGTTGCACCACTCAAGTGCTCCTTCATCCTCGCGAGGCAGGTGAATGGGAGTCCGTGGTGGCAGCTTGAAGGATTATTCCAAGAGGGAACGTATAAGCGCTCAAACGCCAACTAGCTCTGACACGAAAAACCCGATGCATCAACTCCTTCAATCATGGTTGTTGACGTGAGGCAAGAAAGTTGCGCAAATATGCGAATATGCAAATATGCCAATCAATGGGTTTTAACGTCCACGGCGTTTGTCCACGTCTTGAGATTTGCAAATATAGCCACCACGACGTCCTCAGCGATATGAGGCGTTCGGCTTCACCTGCGTTGCTCGCGTACAATGTATGCGCGGGAAGAAATGGTTTGTGAAGAGATCTTGGCGGAATTAGCCGATTGTATGGGTAGATGTGATTTGGAGATCAGGGAAAGGCGTCTAAGTGGAAGAAGTCCTGGGAGAGGAAATCCAGAGCAACGAGGGAGTGGAACGAGGACAAGGTCATGATTCGCTGATGTCCCTGCATTGGTGGACTCTGTGAATGTTGAACAGACGGAAGATCATGGGCAGATGAGATGAAGGTGGAGAAGACCGATGACGGCGGGTATGCGCGAGGGCGGCTGAATAAGAAATGCCCGGCGATCGACTGGATTATGCATCCAGACCTGCATACCCTGCTCTTGGAGGGGGGAACGACTGGCCAGGTAAACAGAAAAGGTGTGCTTCGGGTAATTGGAAATATAAGGAGTGATCCTCATAGAACAGGCTGCTGATGGGTGTTTTCGAACCTGGATCGGAAAAAGCATGGTACATCCTGCTGGGCCTCCGCATCGTCGATAGAAATATCTTCATGTACGCAGGTGGCGTAGAAATTAGGATGAGATCGAACAGATTTGTGATACTCCGGACGACTGGTCACCGACCAGGGGAGAGGAAGGTGGCCCGCTTTACCGAAGAGCTCAATAAACTCGACCTGGGCTTCCTTGTCACTACACTCGTCCAACCCATCAATGATTATGACTAGGGGTGAAGAAACAATCGGGTGGTTCTGCGCCATGAGGTCTCGGAGAGGTTTAGAGATGAGCTCTCCGAACAGGGGACAGTGGTGTGTGTGAAGAATTGTGGGGTCGTTTCCAAGGCGCTCGGTGATGGCGCGCTTACGTTCAGGAAGGTTGATTGCGAGATGATAAGCAAGGGTGGGGATGAGAATATTAGGCTTATCGCGATGGTTTGGCCTGAAAAAGAAGCTCACGCTGAGGCAGCCCATTTCAGCAAACTTTTCCACCATCGTTTGTGCTACCGCAGTTTTACCAACAGCAGCTTGCCCCATTATCCACAGAAGACAGGATCTTCTCTCGCAGCTTCCGCGCCACTCGAATATCCTCGACCTGAGGCTTGTTCGTGTATCTATATGGCATCTTGGAGGGTAACTCCAAGCAGAAGAGTCGTGCTGAGCACCAGGTTCTCCTATGTCCATAAGCATTTCAATAACTAAAGAATAGTTCAAAATTTGTCTCATGAACGTAGCGAGTGGAAATACCTGTCCCGCCAGACTCAATCATTTGCGATATCAACGTCGAGTTGTTGACCATGAAATGGGAAGTGTTCGTGAAAAAGCTGTGGATATGCGAATCTGCGGTATAATCAGGTGAGTATAATACATTGCATGCGGCACAGTGTGATCAAGGTCTCACCTTCTGAGGGCATAGAGTCGCCCTTATCTTTCGGAGGACTAGTATAGTGTCTTCTGGGCATGTTGCTTCTCAAAGATCAAGGAGGCAGACAAGATAACGATAACTCGAACATAAGGCAGTTGGCTGTGAAAACTTGATATATCTAGTCACGCACTCGCCTGTTACTGACAAGTGCGAATGTAGGATATCAATCTACTGGTTACTTTTCTCTTCATAACGCTCATCAGGTACGTCTATAGGAAAAGATCGTCCTGAGCTACCTGCCTCGTTAACTCCTGCTCCTTCCCTTCCTTGATTCTCTCCCAATATTTCTTCCAAACTCCATTAAAGCATTTCGACGTCAACAATGAGATACCAAGCTGCAGATAGCATGGATCTGCCTCGTAGGGCCGGTCATCTTGAGGGTCTAAGCCGCGGAGGTGACAAGGCTGCCGGACGATGAGGGAACCCAATGCCACTACGAGTCAAATGCCATACGAAGTAATGAAGAAAACCCCCCTGCTGTTCTTGTTTCCTCTGACCTGGATTGTCCACGACGTTGCCCATTTGCGAGGCTGATGCCCAAAATGCATGGCTGGAAACTCAAAATTAGCTGTAGGTGCCAGCATACCTTGAGGCAGCGACTCACCTGGCGTATTTTTGAGCCATCATACCTGCCAGAGGAGCATACTCCACGATGTTAAGTTATAGGTGAAAGCTCGATCGCTAACTCAGACGCCGCACGATCCCCTATTATCCTGATAACTCTCCCATATAGGGCTCATCGCAGGAAGCATTTTCCGCGACATCCACGGGTCGATGTTATGGATCGAGGGATGGACGCTCATGAAATGCGGCTGCTCAGAGATGATCAGAAAACATACTGTATCTGGGTGAAATAAATTAGAAAGTGTGGGATTACTCGAGTGAACGGGACATATATACTCACTTTCATCGTCAAAGACAAGGCTAGAAGTAGACTCTACGTTCCAAGCTCGTTGATAGATCCAAAGAATTTCGCACAAGCACAGAAAACCAGGGAGAAAGCTCTGGGCACCTCGTTAACCCTCCAATCACAAGATCCAGCGTCTCAGCTTGTATAGTCAACCACGGGATCAAGGGGGGGGTAAAAGATGCGCGGTAATCCAACAATTCTTTTGATAGCACATGGAGACTTGTTACATGGGTCCTTCACCCTCGAGAGGCGAATGAGCAACGGCGACGGCATTGCCAAAAAAGGAAAGTACAAGCGCCTGCGTAGCACACATCATTCCGACATAAAACTCGGCACATCAAATCCTTTGCCTGACTATATCAGGTGATGCAGGCAAGAAAAGTAGCGCATAGATGTGGCAGTGTCCCTGAATGGGTTTAAACATCTAGGAGGTTGCCAGTGGTTTTAAATATCCCATTGTATGATGAGACCTGACATGGCGATAACGGAATGTCAGGCATCACCTGCAATACTCGAGTTCGATGAGGGATGATTTACGGAGCGGCAATGGTCGAGTTGATGATTATATTGGCACGCGTTTGGTCAAGGAGAAGGAAAGCGGGCTCAGAAAGAAGTGGTGGATCGAATGGGATGATGATGAAAGAAACGAGGTAAGACGTTTGAGTAGCCTAGTCATGCGTCTTGAGGAATTCTGGAAGGTAAACTTTGGCAGGCGTGGGCGGCGTTTGAAATTGGTGAGGTAGCATGAATATGTGCATGGCGAATAAAGCTGATGCAGTGGAGGAGCAGTCCGTGCAATAAAATTCAGGCGAGGAAAACCTTATTGATTCGACATGAGTGCGACACACGCAGACTTCAGAACCTAGCTCACCATTGCGTTCACCATTGCGTTCAAGACTCCAACTTGACCGACAATCGCATTCCGAGTGTGTATTCACAAACATTCCAGATCCTTGAACTCATTCCTAGGCGATCGTGCGACGCGTAATGGTGAGGATGGGTGGATCCGCGGGTCTTCATGTTTCCAAGAACAAGTGCTGCGCAACCTCGTCCTAAACATGGTGCAACAGCCACACCATTGCTCCACGCAAGTTCGAACCGCCAATGAGTCGATTTATCCCGGATGGAGAAAAGGCAACCTGTTGCTTCTTGTTGATGGCTGAAGAGGGTATCGTTCAATGGATGATGCCACTGCACTGGTGCAAAGTTGGCTCAGGCAGTAGTTGTGACAACTAGACACTGGGAAAGGGTGATGCATACGAGGGAAAGTGACTTGTAGGGTGAAATTGGCAGTTTGGCCACATTTGACTGGCGCAATGCTTGACATAAATGACGCTGCGTAAAGAAGATGGACCATGTATACAGAATAGGCAGCGTCCGTGGAGGAGAGGGAACTCAAAGAGGTGAGTAGCGTGTGCTCAGCTGAGTAGGATGCGGCGTGGTATGAGCGTAACCGTAGAAGAACTGAGGAGTAGGAGACCCACCAGAGTGAGGGTTCGTAAATGGTCAGGAATATAGGCAGACGATATTGACAATGGCGATAGGATATAAGACACAGTGACTTCCACGGTCCATCTGACAGAAGCTGGTGTGAAATGATGAGAGGTGAGTATGTGTATTGCTGGAGGGCATAAAGAAGCGTATCAATTGTATCATGATCCACACTAGGTGATTTGCCCACAGACGAGAATAACGGTGCGTATTTCATCGACGAGTTCCAAAGTTTGAAGAATACAGCCCTCGTGTCGTGTGTTGACTGGGGCTCACGCATGACATGACAATACGCGAATCAAAATACAAAGTCGTGGAGGGCGAGGTATGCATTCATACTGCAGGCTTGGCACATGCATCTGAACATGGCTAAAATTAAAATTTCCGTTCCAAATTCCTTGACCGTCAGGTGACTCTCCTGATCCGACTCATCTACTGCCTCCTCCCAATAACTCCGTCGCCCATACCGTCGATGCAATCCATGGAGTCACACAGTAGGCTCTGGCATATATGCCAACCCGACCGGACTTGACGATGAATCACTCGGAAAGAGTAGCATCTCCGAGGGATGAGTGCATGTAAGTACCGCTTCACGCCGTTCAACCCTCCTTCCTTTTCTACCCCATGGTTGCAACACACCAGTCTCGACAACAATGTCCCTGACCCTAGGCCGTCTCTCCACCCTCCGACTGTTCTCGTCACCCTCGCTGTCCGCAAACTACATACTCCCCGGTTCGTGCGTTGTTGCAGCCAATCCAATTGGGCCGACACTCGACATCGAATAACGCAGAGAGCATGCACCGATGGAAACAGGACCTGCCATGAGCTTCATGAGGTGAGATTGGCGACCTCTCTTGCCATTTCTCTGATTTCAGCGGTAATTTCAAGCTGCAGACACGCACGGGGAACCATCGATAGGTTTGGGCACGCGGGTTTTAGGAGTGGCAGATTTCGATGACCAAGGCACGTCTTCCCGGTGATATCCAGAACGATCCTCAACGCGCTTGCAATGCAGATAACACCACGGTTGGATATGTGAAGAGCCCTCCTCTAAAAGGTCAATCGTTACTTGAACGACAGCCTATCTACAACCAGTCTCTATTTCGCTTCCAGTGCTCACAAACCCTGGTCATATTCAAATCTTCCCTCTAGCAATCTATGGTTCCCACCCATATTCCTTGTTGAAGGCTTTTCCCTGCGTTCCTTACGATAGGGCTGAAGCCGGGGTGTGTAGAGGAAAGCCTAATAAACTGCAATGAGGGACCTTTGGAGTTTTTGAGTGTGACTACGCAGCCAGCCACTCGGGTCACGCTAGAGGTCCAGCGACTCCGTCTAGTAAGTCTGTTGGCATATTATGGTGCGTTGGGGAAAACTCACGGAAAATCTAGTTAGATGCAATTCTCGCATGCTTTCACCACCATCCCCGGCTCGCTCTGTCTCGTTGCGTACTTCAAAGATGCGGAAGATTGTATATAGTCGATGATAAATATAGATCGCCTGCATCTCCGAAATAGGACCCAGATGGGAAATAGCCACATAATCGAGTTTGACTTCTCCAATGTACGAAACCGCAATTTCTGCGTTTCAATAAGCTCAATCTCGACTTCTTCTAGGACAGTCAGCGCCAACACTGCGCTCACAGAGGCATGCTCGCTCCCCCAAGCCTTCTTTCATCAACCCATCCTTAGGCCGCGAATTGATTGAACAAGCTTCGAGCAGTACTTGAAAGATGTCCCTGTGCGCGAACTTTCCAGGTGAGAGATGAAACGCTGCCATGTATCAGATTGGCTTATTAACGCCAACGTTGCATGTATACTCTAGGATTCTATGTCCATACAGTTATGCCTTCATTCGACATGTCGTGGGGTTGGAAACGGGATTTGCATTTCTGCAGCTCGAGATAGGCGATGGCGTTTCCCCTATCCACACATGCATTTAGTCTCTCGGACGAAACCTCCCAATCTCACACAGCTCATTGCTCACCACTTGCTCACCTCGACGGTGCCAACGTCTCACAGATCTACGCCTGAAGGTAGTCCTGAGCAGGGGCATCCGCATAAGAATTGATATGGGGTGTAAACTGGTAAGCCTCTCATTTCCTTTACCCGCTTCTAGTCTCATTCTTTTCAACTGAAAGTAGGACTGTATCATACTGGATCCATTCTGTCGCTCATGGCTCGTTCTCACCGCCGCCTTTCACAAATTCACTTACCTTATTCCATCTTACCCATAACTCGTTTATGACTTCATTACTATCGTGTTCTGCTCCGTGGTCGTCGAGACCACGCAAATAATGGACGTCTTTTCTTCCTTCACCTCACTCTTTACCAGCCCACATCTCACCAACCCGTACCTTAGTTGAGTCCAGCCCACTTGCGCTCAATGAACGTTCATTACCCTCGAGAACCGACTTCATCGCCTTTTCTCGCTCACTCTCCTCAGTGGTCATAACCCGGACACTTTCCCTTCGTCGGAGGACTTGCATCAGCCATCATAGACCCGCGACTAGTACTCATTAGCAAGACCTGGAGGGCATAAACATGTCTGTTCAACCCGGATGTTTGACAACGAGGGTGGAGATGATGCGACAATAGTACGTGACTTGCTACATTACTGACTTTAAACTTCTTAACTGGGCATTCTTTGATTTTTCAGATCTCCACGTAGCGTTTGAAGCCGGTGTCTCTGCCTGGCCACCACGCCACATTCGACTCTTGCTAGAATTCGGCAGCTCCTCATTGCACCCATACCTGACAGCTCGGGAGCGCGTTACTCCGAACTCATCGTTCGAGTCAATTGCCGAGCCTCTGATTGTCGATTATCCTTCAACACCACATCAACGTCACTTCTCCACCCAACGCCTTTTACTACTGATTCCTTCTACCCCTCTTCCAACATCCTGTCTGTGACAATCCAGTTACCCGCAGTGCATTCTACAAGTTATTCGTAGCATCAGCATTTACAGCTAACCCGCAGCTTGCCATTGTCCGCCTCTCAAATATCCCGATGCACGTCCGAGTTTCTCAATGCCTGGATCGTGGTTCTTTGGTCTGTACCTCACGTCCTCGTATCGAACCGCATCGCAGAGTTTTCTGATATAGTGTTTTTCAGAATTCAATACACGTCTCGCATTGTGGTCGATTGGAGAGCTCGGGGTCAACAATTAGACTGTACGGATTGCTCGGAGGAGCACGTCGTTCACTAACTGGAGTATTAGCATCATCGTTTGAGTTGATTTCGCGACGTGGTCTCTGCCGATTGTTCCTCGGAATCAGGTTCATCTGCAGGTTGCCCAGCTTGGCTCGAAGAGAACGCATGAATGTCGAGTTCCCACAGCACATTTGCAGCTTATAGTAACAAATAATGTTTAGATAGAATCATAGGAAGGCAATACATGAGAGAAGCCATACAGTTCACATTTTACATTCCAACAATTATGTAAACACAGATATAATGCAAAATAAAAAATAAAAAATCTGCACGCCTTGCGCTGTGACTAAAAGCCGAGAGTGCTAAGAAGAGAGAGATCCGAACTCCAGTTATTCTCATGGCGCTTATTCTGCTTCTTTTCCATGCTGAGTGTTCTCTGCCGCCCACCGCTGCAATCTGCCATATCTGAAGTTCTGAAGGCTCACATTCTCTGGTATGCAGGAAAATGAATGCTATTACCGCTAACCTGCTTACCACAAATACTCGTAAGACTAGTTTCCTACATCAAACACTACACAGCGTTAACGAACGTATTTACAGTGTCAGCGTTCTTGGTCTCAGTTAGCTTGAGGATAATTCGAGGATCCTCAGACACGGGGGACGTTACTTCAATCACTCATTCGACGTGACCATCTTCATTAAACCGACCAGATGTGCCAAACGAAAAGCCGGACACAAAATCGTCTTCATTAACACACAGTTCGATCTCGCCGCCCTTCTCGAGATCCTGGAACTAAAACCCCAGATTGATGGTCAGCAGACAATACTTTTCCGACGCGTCACTCACACTGAATTCACGCATTCTAGTCGAGCCCCCAATCTCACAAATCTTCTTCCTTACTCAAAGCAACTCGTCGAATCCTTCTCCACCATCGACCTGTGGAGTACCCTCTAAAATCAACATAGTCAGGTATTTATTCTGACTGACTGTCCTTCTGTGTCTGACGTATTTTCATGTACGCTGGCTTCTCGGGTGACGAAACCATGTCGTGTGGTTGTGGACTCTTAGACTATGGGCCAAAAGAACACCTTTTTGGACATTCCTCAAGTACCATTTCCTTCATATTTCGGAGCGGAGAAAATGCTGGGGGGTAAACATGTCATGGGAACATCTAGCAAAGTTTAGTGAGCAAATGTGGGACAATAGTGAGTATCTCGCCAAATCCTAAGCTTTCATCAATATCAATGTTTGCGGAGTCAACATCGTCATCCTCAACTCTCTGTCTAATTACGGGACTTTTTGACAGAATATCTACCATGTACTCAAGCAGGTGCTTGGCCTTGATATTTTATTCAACACACTCTGAAATTGCTCGAATTTAGACCTCAGCTCCCCATGAATCGTAGACCATGGGGTGGGGGCTTCCTCTTCTCAACTATTCCCTACAACAAAGATTGGCGCCAACGCTGGCGGCTCTTCCAAAGGTTTTTGCCAGCCTCCAGAGTGAGGGAATTGAGAATGATTCTTATATAAATATCTCCGAACGTGCAATTTCCTTGTTGAATCATGCCTCAGCACCAGGGAAGTATGCCGTAGATGCTATCCCCTGGCTCAAATACGCCCCTGATTGGTTTCCTGGTGCACAACTCAAGAGAGACGCGAAGGAGTGGAAGAAGGCTGCTTTGCAATTCAGAGAGGCACCTTTCCAAGCGACAAAACGAGATTTAGTGAGCTACTTTTTTTGGCATACCTCACAGCGATGCTTACTCGTTTCTCAGGAAAAGGGTATTGCGCCACTGAGCTACTCGGCAATTTGCCTTGAAAGCATCAATGCTAGCACCGAGGAGGAACGACAGGTGCAAGAAGAAGACGTCAAAGATACTGCTGCGATCTTCTTTGGCGGTGAGTTGTCTGTCAACATTTAAGTCTCGTTTACTGACACACATCATAGGCGGAACTGACACGACCATGGCTGTTCTCCTCACGTTTATGCTTGTAATGACCTGTTACCCTTCGGTACAATTGAAGGCAAATCAAATAAATACCGGATACAACTCGAGTGGACTGGAATATAGTATATGTGTACGCATAGACAGCGATCAGATCTGAAAGCATGAACATGGAATCAATGGACTTTGAACTCGCTGTGGTCTTTGTTAATTAGGCACATGAGCAGGAGAGTGGCATCGTTCAAGCAAACCATCATGCACTGATCGCCGTTTGTCGTGCGATAACATCACTCTACAGCTTTTGCTGCGACTCTCGTCGACCAAAGCTCAACATCCTCAGAAGCGCCCAATTTTTAATGGTACCTTCGTTGAAAACAGCAACGGGCAGAGTAATGGTAAAAATTCCCTATGTTAAGTCTCATTTTCTCTGGCAGGTATTGACCTGTTATTAAACACAGCCTGAAAGACGCCGCCCCTGATTCCTATGCCCACGAATCAAAGCTCAGCTGCTTTCCTGGTATTTGCACTCAGTATATCCAGGATATATAACTCCGTGGGTGACGAACATTAGTCGTGAAAGGCGGTACCACCAGTTCGACTGGATGCATGGCCCGAATTTTGGAAATAGAGGCTCTTCGTGTGCTCGGAAGTCGCACACTACTACATGTATTATACAGTGTACTAGTGTCATTTCGCACACTAGATTAAGATTTTTTTTTTTTGAATCAACCTCTCCACCAACTACTCTCTACTTTGACATACACTGAGCTGAAGCTGTACTCTACAAGATTCTGTGAAAACAAAGCCCATTGTATAGTAGGGAAATGCATGAAAACTGAAAACTTTCAAATTGTGACGCCCGTCACAGAATTTGGCATTCTGCACAGCGTGACAAACGCGTGACATCGTCAGTCTTGGCTGTGAGACCTGGTGTGAGAAATTAGAAACCAGCTCTCGGAAGTATGATGGCGTGATGGAGGTGTGGTGCATTTTTGTCACGTTGCAAAGAAGTACACTTTTTGAACTCATTTCACGTCCAAAATGTGTGATCTCTCCTGTAGCAGAAAGCTAAGAAGATGCTGATTCTATATATGTACTTTACACACCAATACGAGCATAAATTGCTGAGAAACCAGGCTCCAAAGATTCCATAAAAGTTGTTTGTATTGATTTGGGCTCATTTTTGCGTCTTCTTCTCACTTTTCTCAGGTACCACTCAAGTTCTGAGCCTCAAATTTAGCATACATATAGTACATATCAAGTAGTATTTTACATGATTTGATTAGAGTATTTGAGTGAGAGCTGAGCTGGCAAATATGGAAATAGAGGCTCTTCGTGTGCTTGGAAGTTGCACACTACTACATGTATTATACCATGTTAGATAGATCAGTAAAGTATCATGCATTGCTGTTAATTTTGTAAGGTTGGAATAACAACTGGCCGTGACGATCCCAAAACACTCAGAAAAATAATATAAAGCCCATGACCGTGGACGCCTCATCGACCACCTCGGAAAAAGCGTAACTCGACTCGCCTAATTCCTTCATATTCCAATCGGAACATAGAAATGCACATATATACACAGAGTGACACTCGTGAAGCCTTGCGCCCACAGTTGTTGCACTCGAGTACTCCTTCGTCTTCGCAAGGCAGGTGAACGCGAGTCGATGATGGCAGCTTGAAGGATTATTCCAAAGGAGGTAACACATAAACGCCCATGTCCCAACTGGTTCCTGCGCAAAAAACCCGATGCATCAACTCCTTCGCTCTATCAAGGTTGTTGATGCGAGGCAAGAAAGTCGCGCACGGATGTGGGGATGTCATTAGATGGGTTTAAACGTCCACAACGTTTGTCCACGCCTTGAGATTTGCAATTGTAGCCACCACGACATCCTCAGCGATATGAGACGTTCAGCATTACTCGCATACAATATATGCGCAGGAAGAGATGGCTTGTGAAAAGATGTTGGAGGATTTAGCGGTTGTGTGTACGTGGATGTTGATTCGGAGAATAGAGAAAGGCATCTAAGTGAAGGAGTCCTGGGAGAGGAAGCCCAGAGCAACGATGGAGATGGAACAAGGACAAGGTGACGATTCGCAGATGTCCCTGCATTGGTGGACTCTGTGAATGCTGAACAGACAGAAGATCATGTGCGGATGAGATGAAGGTGGAGGAGACCGATGATGGCAGGTATGCGTGAGGACGGCTTAATAATAAATGCTTGACGATCGACTCTCGGCTGATACCCAGCAGCGGTGGATTATGCATCCAGACCTGCGTACCCTGCTGTTGGAGGGGGGAATGACTGGCCAGATAAGTAGAAAGGGTGTGCTTTGGGTAATTGAAAATATAGGGAGTGGTCCTCATAGTGACGATCAATGATTCGTGGACTTCGAGCGCACGTCAGTCACTGGATTTTGCGTGAAGAAATGGTACGTACGTGATGTGATGTGCTCTTGAAGCCTGACGAACAGAACGACTTTAGCTGAGAGACGTTCAATGGGGGACGGTTAATACGCACCTGGCGCTGTAGCCTGAGCTTCATGCATCATGTGTGTGGTTCATCAAACATCGCGGCGCAGAGTTTGTCGATTCATACCTGATAAAAGGAGATGTTACCATTTGGATCATGACAAAGTCGAGATATTGCAAGGTCGCTCACATAAGACATCCTCTGGCAACCCGTGGCAGTTCCTGCCGTTTGTCTTTATGTTATGAAGCACCCTTGATACATGGCATCTACTCCGTAGCTCCGAAGTGACTGAAACCGTTCAACGGATTTCCTCATTCTAGGCGCAAAGGCACCAAGTAGTGCTGCGGGGAGACTTCAACTGAGAGATGCACAATAGTGACGAAGAATACAGACCTGACACCGTATGTTGAGCGGCTCCATGCACAGCGCGATGGTCCATGAGCTGAAACCGAAACGCGTTGGGGCGGGATATCCAGTCATGCTGTAACCTGATAAAAAGAGCAGAGAGGATTGAGAATATGAATAATCAAGATGCTGAAAGGTTCCGCACGTAGTCACCCAGGTACTCTCTGGCGTCTCCTAGGATTGCCCTCATGCTCTTCAGCCGATTTGCATGTCCCTTTGCTTTCGAGTTCGGACTTCGAGGAGTGGCCAAGGTCGTTCAGCAAGGTTCCTGGTTGTAGATGCAAGGGTTTAAGACCGCGCCGAGAGGCCCAACATAACCAAGTGGAGGTTCGAGTCGAGGGGGCTCGTTGAGCCATCGTGGTTTGATCCAGTGGGGGAGCGGAAGGTCGTAAAAGTTCAGTTTTGAGAGTGTGAATGGTCGGGTCTAATTGTAGCTCGCCTGTATTTCAGAGGATGTTGTCGTGTGTAGGTGAAGGATGACTCGCGAAGAGAAATGCAGCAGACCCAAACTACCCTGGCTTATCGTGGAAAATGTGTACAACGGCAAATCAATCTTTGATCTTGTGAGCAAGCACCTGTCGCTGGTCGACTCAACTCACTATCATCTCCGTCCCGATGCGTACTTGAAGGATGTGCAGGAATACATATAGTCGAAGCTGGTTGTAGATCTGCTGCACCTCAGAAAGAGGACCCAGACGGGAAATGGTTGCATATTCGAGTCACGAACAGGAAACTTGAGACTGGAGCTAGTCGACATCGAAATCCCATCGTGCACCCTCAAGTTGCTCTTGTTCACTCACAGACACCGCCGTCTTGACTCTGGCACTCTAGTCGACTATGAGCTTTGTCCAAAGAGTTCACATGTGCTTTGGACTCCAAGGTAAGTTACAAAACGGCCATTTTTGCGATTCAGTGAATTCAATATTGGTTTCCTCTAGGAAAACCAGCACCAATACTGCGCTCAGGGAGGCATGCTCGTTTTTCAGAGCCTTCCTCCATCCATCCACCTCTCAGCCACGAATTGTTTGAATGAGCCTCGAGCAGAAGGGTATCCCTGCGCATGAACCTTCCAGGTGAGAGATGATCGATGAAGTGCTGCCATCCTTCAGATTGGCTCATTGACACCAGAATAGCGTACCTCTAGCTACACACGCCTTCAGTCCCGGACAAACCTTTCAGTCTTGCACCACCCCTCATGCACCACTTGCTCACTCCGACGGCGCTGATGTTTCCACAGTATGTCTTTCACCACTCATTTGGTTCCATGTGTTAGAACCATCAACCAAGAGGCTTCATTTCGGTGCATGTCACTCGAAGCTCATTCCTACGCTTGCGAGACCCACAAATGAAGGCACTCCTCAGTAGGAGCATCCATGTAAGAACGGATTCGGGGTGTATTCCAGTAAGCCTCTCGGTCCCTTTACGTGCTTCTAATCCCATATTAATTCTTTTTAGTTGAACGTAGGATCAATTTACACTGGACTCCTGTTGCTTATGCCAGCTCGCTCTCAACGCCACCTTCAGCCAAATTTGCTCACCTCACCCATAACACCTTTGCGACTTCATTATCATCATATTCTCC
>KQ962701.1:0-11249 GCA_001563735.1 Leucoagaricus sp. SymC.cos
GTTGTATCAGTGTGTTGGTTTTGAAATCATCGCTGGTTCGAGTAACTTGGACTTCCGAAGCATCGGCATAGACGAGAGCGCTGGGCTTTGCTACTGAAATGGTCACTGACGACTTCGCCTCGGCCGCAAAATCTGGAGTAAGAGAGGCCAGCGTCTCTTGGGCCGCGTAGCTGGTGAGAGCTTCCAAAGTTAGATATGTGGATTTGCCAATTGCCTGTACTGATTGAGATCCAGTTTGACAGAGCTCCGAACAACACATACCTTCCGGAGAGATCTAGTCAACTGCCTGAAATCCAACTTGATCCGATCAAGGAGAGTATCGTGTGTTTCGATCGAGATGTTTACTAAAACGTCTTGCTCCTCATCGCGTTCGACGTCGTTGATGCCAATGACAGTAGGACAGACGAGATCGATCACAAAGTGACGCGTTTTCAAAACAGCCCACCCCTCCCTTGTCCTAACAGACCAAGCCTCGAGTCCTACGTTTTTGCAATGAAGCGGTGCTTTCAGTTGGACGACTTTGATGTTAACTTCTGTGACAGCTACGTCTGTCAATATTCCTTGAGCCACCGACAAGGCCTGATGCACAACTTCCTCGATTGATATGTATGTAGATTTATTGGGTTCTGCGAGCGCCATTCCTAACTTCTTGGAAATACTGGAGTAGTCGATGGAAAGATTGAGGTCATCAGTGGTACTGGATGGAGCAACGTCATAGAAAATATCGATAGAAAGAGATATCGGTTGCAAGGTTCCTTGGTCGCCTTTGGCTGGCCATCGTGAGCCAGAGGATAAGGAGACGTTCAACAAACGATCCTTGACGCGAATAACGTCCTGAGCAGTGCTTTGCATGTATGGATGAAGGGCAACGTCTGATATGATCGATGGGAAATTAGTCGTGATCGTGGTTAAATCCACGTGTAGTCAGCCATGTGTACACTTACTATTAGCCGAGTGCCGAAAATAGTGGATGCAACTGCCCCTTCCAGATTCATGAACAGTTTATGAAAAGTAGCTCCCCACCATAAACGTCCTCAACTGAGGCGCAGGCGTTCATATTTTCAGAATCAACTTGCAAGGGGTTTGCCGTATGTCTCAGCTGCTGTAAAGGTGCGTTTGCTCTCAGATTTCTCTGTATGGTCTCGGCCTAATCTGTGACCTTCAGCACTTCTCGTGCAAGGTTTCTCAAGCTCAAATTAGCTGGTTGTTAAGCTTGTAATCCAACATCTTTCGCTTTCAAATCAGAAGATTCAAAGCCGCGTTGTCACTAATTCCGAGCGGATAGGATAAATCTCCACCGAGTATCGAGGATATCCGATAGTAATTGGCTCCTCGTAACACCATATCCCCTCACTTTGACCCGTCGATCATAGTTTCATATACAATCTAATCTCCTTCGAGCGACTGAACCGACGAGGCTGTTGTACAGTTGCCAGGTGCACCTGGCTGGATGTTAATTGTGCGGATCTTTGCCAATGATCGGCAGTCGGTGAACGCACATAAAGAATGTGGACTCCGTATTTTCCTGCATCCTCACACAATTTCTGATGTATACTCGAAATGTCTGGAGTGCGTACTCGGTGTTCCGCGTTTCTGGAAGAATCTGACTGCCTCCCATCGGTAAATGTAGGCAAATCGAGCCATCATTGAAACCTTCGTTGTGTTACAGCTTCTTGGCGCTATATCTTTCGTCCTTATCATATTCCTCGCCGAGGTCGCCGATCGGGGAAACGCTCGACACCCTACTTGGTGGGGATTCTGTATCTCGTGGATCGTTTTTGGCCTTTCATACACTCTCCTCGTTCCAGCTGGAATGCAATTTTCACTCCACCCCGATCCTATTCTGTGCACAATACAGGCATCTCTCATATATGCAGCTCCTCCTTTGTTGGCCAATACTACACTGGCGCTTATCATTCAGGTGAGCCACTGTCAGCACGACCTTCGACTTTACAAAAGCTAAGCATGGGTTCATCAGCTCCGCTCCGTCATTCTAGAGTGTTCAGAACAATTCAGAAACTCATCTGCGCCTCAAACGAAGTGTTTCTCCATCAGAGAACACTAGAGTCTGACTACGGGAGACTAATCGATCGCTATAGTTCCGTGGCTATTATGGACGATTAATGTTATGAGCATTCTTCTGGTTTGTCCTTTGGGCCATCATGCGTCCCAGCGGTTCTTACCGAATTCCTAAAATAGTACTCTTTTTACAACCTGCAGCTGGTAGAGAGGAACGATAACGGAACATATTGTCACCTCAAGCTCTCTCTTATGTGAGTTAAGAATGAGATTTATTATCAAATGTTGAGTGTAAACGTTTCTTGGTAGACCTAAGGTGATGGCCGCATGGCTCGCTACGGTTGCTCTAGTAATCGTGATCATTGAAAGTGAGTCATTCCAAGCGCACATTTTCAACTCTTTCGTAAATGTTGTAAACAGTTTCCCTTCTCGTAATTATGTATCGAAAGGGATTCCATTGTTCGGGTGAAGGGGAGGCCACTAGGATGACAATGCGACTCGGGGCGTTCCTAATCCAGGCCGCTGTTTGTATTGGGTGAGGCTTTATGATGCTCCAACAAGTGCTGAACTTAAAGGTTTTCTAGAATTGCTGTTGCCTTCTCTGTAACTATGGATAGATCTGTCGCTTTTGACATCTTGATCGCCATTCGTGAGTCCACTTGGAGAACGAGCGTTACTGATAGCCCCCGTGTTGACTCGCATTTTCCCTTAGAGCCTCCCTTTGCCGCTGCTATTTTTGGAACCAAAGCTGTAAGGGGCTTCAAAGAGCTATCCTCCGCATCAATAATGCTCATGGGGTATCCCGCAGAGCCTCTTTCGCATTTTGTCGCGCTCAAAATCCATTTTCGCTACAACGGCACATGCGAGCGCTGATTCAAGCACAAATATCCGACCGAAACATACCGTGACGGATGTCAGTACAATATTAGGAACCCCTCAGCATTCTGTAAACGCGAACTGGAGTTCTCACGAGATCGTCTGATGTATCTTCGCCTTCTTTTTATTTATGCCACATCAAGCACCAATTATGTCCCATGGAGCTCGTGACCGAGGAGCCTTTTCTCCGCTATCAGACACTTTAAGTTGTAATCATAGTATATCCCTATTCGCATCAAGTCTTTCTGACGATCAACAAGTTGTGATTCAAGGAAGTTGGTCGTGTTGATGGTACCGATTGATGGATGCTGCTCCCGTCGCTAAGTGCCCCCGCATGCAAGATAGTACGTCTTCTCTCTCATGTGCAGATTATACAACTCATCCTAATTGAGGTATTTCTTCACATGAGCGTTGTCATATACACATTATTATACACCGTAGAGACGAACGCCCCAGGTAGCAGACCGATGGACGTGTTTCTGTAGCGCGTTAAGGTTCAAAGCATTAGACAGATGCCCTGTCAATCTTTGATGCACCGACAGCTTCTGAGTGTCTCCTCCATCAGTTAAGTTACTAAGATATATATCTCACTCATGAAAGAAGATATAGATGGGGACGATACAGTTTTCTTACCCCGTGCAACGTCCTTTCTTTCCTTTCGTGTTCTACCTTATTTCCTATTCACTCCATAATTGTATTTTGCATCGACTTGCAAAAAAGAAAAGTTTCCTTTCTTTCCTAACATCGAAGGACAACCACACTGACGTTATTAAACATTGGGTCCAGAAAAGTAAGCTATGCTTCTCAACGCCGTCTATTGTACGTGGTGTTGACAGACATTCACAGCACACATGGACCTCGTACTGGTCAACGCCTTCATTGCTCTCCAAATTGCTGGCACTCTGGGGTTTTTGATTATTTCTCTTACCGCTCTTTTCGACTCCCGGGTTGTGAGGCACCCAACCTGGTTTAGTTTCTGTTTTTCTTGGGTTGTATGGGGCATCTCTTTTTCTCTACTTTTCTTCTCTGGTCAGCAAGCGCATATTACCTCTCAACCTCTTTGCATTGCTCAATCGGCTCTGGTGTACACAATGCCACATCTGTGAGTTTTGATCAATCTCTTTCATTACTTTTGTCTGATTTGGCGGGACATTTTCAGTGCCGGTCTGACATCAGTCGCGCTCGTAGTCTACGTCAGTACATCCTGTTCTCACCTACCCATGCCATGAACATTCAACTCCATCGCCTATTGGATAGCTTTTCCTGAACGTCCGTTCTTCATTGATCTCGGTGAGTTCTACAAAACGGCAGCCTTGGAGCCAGTTGACGTCACTAGTGCGATGATTTTCGGAATCAACTCGATGTTGTCTGATCCGGTGCTTCCCAGGCACTTTTACTGGTTCCTTGGTTCCTCGGAGTGGTGGTTTTCGTGTCGTTTCTTGCTGTGAGTGTGCAGCCTGCTTGTACAGCATGACGAGCAGGGTCATCAATGGATCATGTCCAGTATGCCATCAAACATCCGGGTCACGTTCAGTTGTCCCATAATGGGACCTACTGCGTGATTGTCGATAGCTTCCTGTGCGTTCTGTCGCTAAATCTTGCATTCCGGTCGTTCTCCATGAGCTAACTGTCTCTCCACCCAGTCCGAAGATCACGGCAGCAACAGGCATGGCCATGTCTATGACAGTTCTTTTGCTTGAAGGTATGTGCACAAGGAGCTCACACCCGCTTGAGTTAACATCTTTGAAAGTTGTGATCGGGACGATCCTGTACAAGCATCGAAGCAGCATTGATGGATTTCCTCAATCTGTTTCTCTCGGTATTCAGTTGGTCATATTCACGGCAGTGGCTCTCTGTGGTGTTGTGTGAGCTTAATCGAACACGAAACTTTTGCTGAGAGCTTACTTTTAGATTTCAGTCTTGGTTTGGTATTTGTGATCACACGGACACGCGGTGCACCTTTTGATATCATGCTGGGGGCGAGTACGTTATTCCCGGCTGATTTGCACTCATGAACAGACGCTCAAGTGATTTTGGGCTCTAGTACCAGTTGCAACTTCAATCATCTTTGGGTCTCAAAGGGTCAGTATTCAATTGAACAACAAGGGGGAGAAGCTGATTATCAAATGCCATGAATCAGGATCTTGTGCTCAGTTGGATGTTCTGGAAGCCTCGAATGGCCATGGTCCATCCCTCGCAGCAAAGCGGCTCGAGCCTAGGAGAATTGTCTTCGATTGAATCGATAGCCATCGTGGTCCGATAAAATTGAGCTTTGATGTTCTTCGCCCTTAAGAGATAAATTCAGTATTAGTATACCCTGGCACTACTCTTCAGACGTCAACGCGGCCTGGACAACACAATATTTTAGATATTTCGGACTAATCCTTTTGTTCTGAACTTAGTAATGATCCAGTGACGATTTGTAGCCTCTGTCACTGTGCAATAACATTAAAGAAGTTCATATCTATATTAGTACTATATTCTCAGACCACAATGACTTTACCATAGTGCTGACTTAGGACTGACCATTGTTTCTTCATAGGGTCCTTATACGGCGGCGTATAAATGTCGGTCGTATGAATGGTATGTACTGCAGCACGGACTCGAGTAAACTGTGTGTTTCACGCACCGAGGCTACGATGCGAACGTCTCAACATCCTCATACAATCATCGATAGACCGCGGTAGTTTGCCGTCCTTGTTCTCTGTGCCGTGGTCATGATCGTTGTTTTGCAAGGTCAGCTTCTACTATTCGTACCGATGTGTAATGATTCTGCAGCCTCAGAACTTGATATAGCATTGACATACAATTAAACCGCCTTCTCTCTCCCCGAAGAATCATAATCGAGGATGGAAAGGTCCTGCTAATGTTACCAAGGATATCCCTATTCCTTCTTGGGTCCCTTCTGGCTTTGGGGTAAGTCTTTGCAAGATATTTCTGGTTTTGAGGTTTGATAACTCACAAGTGAAAATTTTAGAACCTCCATCTCGTTTCTGTTCATGAGCTCAGACTCAACCACAGTACTCAACTTGTTGCTAGGTTCCTCTAAATTACTGTTCCTGGCTTAAAAGCGAATCCTCGTTCAAGAACCCAAGGACGGAGGTTCTGGCGGTGTTAAAACTATAAGGTGGTCATTAGGCAGTTCTTTTCGGACGCTCGTCACCATTGCCAACTTGAAGTCTGCCGCCCCTGATGTTCAAGCTCGCTTTGCACTACTAATTCACGTTTTTATGATAGCGAGCCTTCCCTGCACGAGCCGTTTCCCGCCGTTGATTCTTTTCAGAGCTTTCGCAGAATATGATCGGCCACGCATTGCCTTCTAGACATTGGGCTCCATGAAACTTGATTGACCAGACGATTCCCGAAAGTGTAGAAATGCCTTTCTTCGTCCGGTGGATCTCATCGTATTTCTAACATGGCGACTTGTCTCTCAAGACCTTTGACGAGATTGAATTTCATGTAACTGGCTTTTCACTTCGACCACCAACAATTTACAGTCTCGCTTCTACTGGTCGCCAGCTAAAGTTGATCTTCCTCATCTAATCAATTTCTACCCACAGCTGCTCGCTAACTACCACACAATACATTCAAAGGAGATCTGAGTGTTGTTGCCAATATGGTGTTCTTCATCAGTGGTGAACACGGTCCGGCATGCACCGTAGCCACGACTTGGTTGGTCGAAGACACGACAGGGAGCATGGAGGAGGGTTTGTCAAAACGAAAATGTTGAAAGGGATCAACCATTTCGTACATCCATTCATTGGCTTTGACGATCGTGTTCCTAATGTTTTCTCGGCAGTGTTCTTGGGATGGCCCAGAAATTCTGCTTCAGGCTTGCCAGGACTGCATTACTAGATGTTTCTGAGTCTCCATCTGTCGCTGTTGATCAAAATCTGTGTTTTTTTTATCCTTTCTCTTTTCACTACACCGCGACTCAGGGTCACACACCCCTGTTTTCGTTCCGCCACTATCCAGGTAATCAAACCAGTCAACTTTCTGGGATTATCCGTAAGTATCGATCCAAGCACAATTCTGACCACCGCCAAGGCAATTTCTTTTGGGGCTGAAGCCTCGACGGACATCAATCAGTCATCAGTGGCTGAGTGCTTCTCACTAAATTAGGTCAACGTGTCAACGGCCTTCTGATCAACTCATACCTTCTCAGCGCTCGATTGTCTGGCATGTCATTTGTGGCACGCCTACCTTCCCATGATCTCCTAGCTACGAGCTGTGTTCTGTTTATCATGCTCTCAGTGAGCTTGTAAAAGTTTCGATTAAAGGGACTGCATGCTAATAATGATTACCAGGAAGTAGGCTGAAACTAGGAGTGCGAAATACACGTCAATGACATCCTCAACGACCACCATCAATGATGGAGCGAGCTAACGATTCAGAATGACAAAGACTGACAATGTCCAGGTCTCCCACCGGGTTTACAGCAGTGTCTCCAAGAATATATCCAGGAGAGGAAGAGGCAAAGTCAGCCATCATCCGTTCAATCCCTTCTCCACCTCCTACATTCCAGACCCTCAGCGTTGACCATTGAGCCACTTGCCATCCTTCATTAAAGAACTGCTTTCGGAAGGCAGGTAGAAGACGAAGCGTCATCATGTACCTGGGGAAAAGTGAGTATCCCATTTTTCCCCATCTCTTGACCGACTTCGATTCTTACTTTAAATCAGGGTCAGACCAGCTTACGGACGACACAACACACAATCGTTTCGTGCTTGCTTTCATCATAATGCAGCTAACTGGTGCAGGAGGGTTGACGTTAATCTTGGTTACTGCTTTAAGCAGCAAGCGCGTAAGGCGTCATTCGACGTGGTATGGATTCACGGTGTCCTGGATTTTCTCCAGCCTTTGCTATTGCCTACTGTTCCTCGCCGGGCAACAGGTTGGAGACCCTCCAGATGAGATGTTGTGCATGCTTCAAGCAGCGTTAATCTATGCAGCCCCAGCCTTGTACGCAGTAAACAATGATCCTTATCAAGGCTCACGGATCCAACGACAGGACGGCTTGCACTACACTTTCACTTGTGATTCATGTAAGCGAAAATTAATTCAATTATGCACTCACAGTATCTCTCAAATGATGCCTTATTCCGAAACCTTTCTTGCCATAGATGTACCTCAATTTTCGTGCATTATTGTACACCTCTGCCTTCGACGCGCGGCCTATAACGGAACTTATGGTGAGCACACTTAGAAACCCTATGGGTTAGTAGAGATGATAACTTCGAGATCAAAGTTGTTGAGTATACCTTACCTTGTGTGGGGTGTGGTTCTGGTGGGAGTCCTTGTAGTGAGCCAAAGCATTCACTGAGGCAATCGGTGTTCCGTCTAATTTATTCCTCCGACGAATCTGCTAGTTCGAGGCACAAAACCCTGAGACGGTTCGTCGCTCACCCAACGGAACCTACTGTGACACCAACGTTCCGACAATGTGAGTGTGGTGTTCCTCAAAGGACATACACTACGAGAGAGCTTATCACTTTGGCTCGATAGCTCCCGTATATCTTCGAGTGTTGTGATAGTGGCGACGGTAGTGATCGTCCTGTTGTTAAGTGAGCGTCACGATAGAGCTATCGATCTCACAAAGCATCTTTTAACATAGCCTAGGCGTCCTCGGTTATCGAGTAATTCGTAATCGGCGACATGTCTTGAAAGAGGGGACGATGTTTACCATGCTATTCCGTGTCATTGCTTTCAGCATTATTGGGGTGTTGGCGCTTGTGTAAGTCGTTCGTTTTGGACCTCCGTTTACTTATCTGACAGCTCTTTACAGACTATCTGTCGCATTCGTAAGTACGAATGATCATGATGGGGTGTTCGATATGCTCCTTGCTTCAAGTAGGCGACCCAACCTTTCCATGACATTTCACACTAACAAAAATCCAAGTGCCTGTTCTCGCGATGCTGGTGTTCGGGAGTCAACTGGTATGCCACCTCTGAAACCGCAACATTTGACAGATCTCTTACAGTCATTTAGGATTTAATTCGAGTCTGGAAGTGTCAACGAGGGAAATATACTCCTGCGAATTCGAAAGCAATCGAAGATGACGAGTACGCCCAACTCAGGTCTGGGGCATATAGCTCCTTGTGAACCGTGTAACGTTATCCGTGGTCATTTGTCTGTTCGTTTTTTTTAATTCGTTCGTTCTCCAATCAGCCATGGCTATCATGGCTATCACCTATTTCGTCCAATATAACATTCAAGTAAATTTTTTCAAGACAATTGATCGTAGAAGGGCCTTCCAAGTCCATCAATGTCAATAATCTAGTTCAAGTATCTAGGGTATACAAACGATGAGTAAAACCGTATATCATAACTCCTACAAGTGACTGCAGAGGATACGAAGGAACGTCTGATAGCTCCCGACAGCTGGAATCATGACGGTTGTGTATTCATTCGCTGCAGGCATTCCATCACAACTCCCAGACCTTTCCCTAATTTGTCGTCCGGATGGACCTGCTGAAGCAAATTTCCTAGCTTATCAGGATGCCAGCGTAACAATGAGCTCCGCACCCTATCCTTCTTTGTGAATGTGGCTCCACGAACGGACAGACCCTCTAATAAGAATTCTTCGACGCGTTGGACTGTTAAATCTTTTCCTTGCACTTCTAGTCCATCAGCCAACTTTACGGGCCACGGTATATGATGGAATCTGAGGAGGGTGTTTGGATCGGGTGTGTCGTTTCCTCGTTTAACCCTGCCTAGAAACTCGACCCAGCATTTCTCGTAGTTGTCCCACCGTGCGACAACCTGTGCCTCGAGTTCTCGGAGTTTAAGTTCCTCTCTAACGGCCTGTGTTCGCGCCCAATCTCTTCTACCCTGTGCATCTCGAAGTACTCCCCCACTGCGGACCCAGTCCTCTTCCCCCTTGCGAGCTTCTTCGGCCTCTAGTTCCCGGCGACGCTTCGCGTCATCGCTTAGGGGCTCTTCCGTCGTGGATTGTGCTTCATTAATGTGGTCTGGTTCCTCTGCAGGCGTCGACTCGGTGGTTATCGATGTTCCATTGACATTCGAGTCTGGGGGTGTATTCGAGTAGGAGTGTGAGCCAGGAGCTGGGAATAGAATGTATCCTAGACCAGGGATTCGTGTCGGTGAGGTTAGTAGTGGCCCCGACTGTGGCGAAAGTTGGGTATTAGTGTGTATGAAAGTGGTGCCACCGAAGAGGGTCATTCAATCCTAGACCTATAACAAATCATGA
This sequence comes from Leucoagaricus sp. SymC.cos, assembly GCA_001563735.1. NCBI lineage: Eukaryota > Fungi > Basidiomycota > Agaricomycetes > Agaricales > Agaricaceae > Leucoagaricus > Leucoagaricus sp. SymC.cos. The sequence goes on from KQ962701.1 coordinate 10,107, forward strand.
CGTTTTGAACAGAAAAGCCCAAGACCAAGATGGAGTTGTAGCTGACCGTAGTATGCTCGTTGTTGCGCTGCAGGAAAACAGGCAGCGGAATTAGCATTTAATTGAACTTCAACGTTACCATTGGCAATCACGTGTATATAGATAGAAATTAATTTAATAATTAGGTTCATCAAAAATAATTCGATCGGCTTTTTTTTGACAAGGGCACAGCACTGGACGAAAATCAGGGAGATGAAAGAATGAGGGTACTAGAAAGAGTGAAACTAAAGCCTTTCAATCTAGCAGTGTAACAAACTCTTTTGGCAGGAACCAGCCCCAGCGTGGTAGGAAATGGTGAAGTTGCTCGCTATAATTTGTGCGATGACCCCAATCGATCGATCATTATTTCGGTCATCGTACTACCGATCATTATTTCGGTCATTGTACTCAATACCTCAAGGCCTCAAGCTAAGTTCAATATGATCGATAAGCACGAAAACGATAGCCTCATTGGGTACACACGGGCACGAGGAAATACGAGTACATACTTGGGAGAAGAGCAAATAATATATAACAAATTACGCTAAGTCCGTTTGAGCACATGACTGAAAAAGCTGTGGTTCGCTTTAACGGATTACACAGCCCCCTCCCCGACTTGTCGACGCAAGATAGAAATTAATTTAATAATTAGGTTCATCAAAAATAATTCGATCGGCTTTTTTTTGACAAGGGCACAGCACTGGACGAAAATCAGGGAGATGAAAGAATGAGGGTACTAGAAAGAGTGAAACTAAAGCCTTTCAATCTAGCAGTGTAACAAACTCTTTTGGCAGGAACCAGCCCCAGCGTGGTAGGAAATGGTGAAGTTGCTCGCTATAATTTGTGCGATGACCCCAATCGATCGATCATTATTTCGGTCATCGTACTCAATACCTCAAGGCCTCAAGCCAGGTTCAATATTATCGATAAGCATGAAAACGACAGCCTCATTGGGTACACACGGGCACGAAGAAATACGAGTACATACTTAGGAGAAGAGCAAATAATATATAACAAATTACGCTAGTCCGTTTGAGCACATGACTGAAAAAGCTGTAGTTCGCTTTAACGGATTACACAGCCCCCTCCCCGACTTGTCGACGCATAGCGCGATTTTTCATCGGA
>KQ962703.1:10104-24236 GCA_001563735.1 Leucoagaricus sp. SymC.cos
TTGACCTCTGACTAGTTGCCACTCCAAGGAGTCACTCTCCTAAGTAGTAGAACAGCAGCAGGTATGCAAATAACAGTAGCCAGATTATTGTTATTCAACAAGAAAGAAGGTAATGGAAGACTTTGCCATAATCCCTTCAGAATAGGACTTGTGCAGTCTGCTTCTCAAGACCTTGATGGTTGAGGCTAGCATACCAAGATATTGTTGAGCCCACCTTGAGATAGATGCTCATTGCTATCTTTAGGATGAGATCCTGCTGATAAGCACCCATAACAGGTAGAGCATAGGGGTATGGGTGTAGATACAGCATTTTCTGGAGGCTTGATGATCAGGTAACAATGCAAACTATTGAGAAGAATTTGAAGATCCAGGCTGAATATTTTAATAGTTTGAGAACTGAGCCTTTGTGTACTTTTGGGTTGTTCTCAATAGAGTGCATCTAAGTACAGTTCTATCAGGAATAATAGCTGATAATACAGTAGTTCTAAACTGGACTGATCAAAGATCTGAAGTTGAATTCATGTTGTCAGTCAATAGTTCAAAGTTTTACTGACACACCTAGCCACATATTTTGCCACACACTGCATCTCAGAGTGAACATTAGGAGCAAAAAAAAAGTAAACAGATAATAGGTGCTCACAACTGAGAAGACTCAGATGGGTTCTTTCCCATGTACCACCACCATCATTTTCTAGTGGTATTCTTTGTGAAATACTCAAACAACTGCATTACACAAATTTATGGGTGATAGTAGTAGTAGAGAAGATAAGAGTAAAGGTGAATTCTTTAGTGGTGTTGACATCTTGAAGAAAGCCATTATAACATGTGTTGGCCATTGAGCATCTGTTGTAGACATTCAAGCCACTGAAACATCCATGTCTGAAGCTGTTAAAGCTGAAGACTCTGGATCCAAATTTAAGTCATCTTTTGATGAAGAAGAAGAAATAACTCAGTGCAGTCATGCTCCTTTGCAAGCCCACTCTGTTACTAAATCTCAGGCCACTTCTATTGCAAGTTGTAAGCACAACTCAACTCTCTTGATTTGATAAAGTAGTTACTAAAAAACCTCAAGAAACTGTGGCATATGCCATTGCATGAGAGCTCTGCAAACAGAGTAGTCAAGCATTTTTCTTTGTTGCTAACACCCCCTCCCTGATGCTTGGACCACACAAATCTAAAGTTGTCAAATCTTCTCCTTCTTCACTGCCCTCATGGGATGATAACATGACAGAGCACCCTAACCTTGTGAATGCTACCTCTAACTCTATCAAATTTAAATTTAACTCCCATACTATCAAGCTTGCTGGTGTCAGCATCTCACAAGCTATTCTGAATACAATGGCTGCTCCTATACAGCCATTACTACAAATTGATAACAACAATGCCATAGCCATTGATAGAAATGAACAGACAACCAAAGTCACTGACAGCAGTGACACTTAGTCTAAAAATGGACCCTCTGTTGAGGATTATAAATCCTCTATTGGAGATGCCTGTATTGTCATTCAGGAATGTTCTGAATAGTTTAAACATTTCCCAGTTAATCAAGGCAAATTCACACCTGATTTTGTTGTCACTAATGAACTTGGATACATGTTTCTCAAAATGTATGATAGCAGCTGGGAACAAGCTGTCATTGATGAACTTGACCTTATTGAAGGTTATACTTCTCAAGGGAGTAAAGATTACATCCTTTTACAACTTATCAAAAAACTTTTCTTCCCAGAAATCTATTGATATAGCAAGAAACCCAAGAAGAGAAAAGAAAAGAAAGTCAAAGTTGTTCCTTCCTCTCAACCTCATGAAAATATCAATGTCAACATGGAACAAGTTGAACAAATTGCCACTAATGAAGTTGCTAAACTCTGCAAAGTCTCTCACACTCCTCCAAAACCTCTAATTCAATTCAATTTTCCTCCAACTCTAAAGATGAGTATTTTCAACACTCCCCCTCCAAAGCCCTCTCTTCTCAAGACCTCTCCCCCTATGAGGTCTTTTATGGATGCTGCACATTCCAAAGCCTCTCCCTCCTCTTCTACTGCTATTAAACAAGCCATTGACTTGGTCAAGTTGACCAAGGTGTTTGGTGATAAACTCCCTGCTGAAAAGATCATCACTATGCACTAAGCTGTCACTGAAATGCCAGTGATGGAAACACTAACAACCCTCCCAAAAAGAAGTTTGTTGTTAAAATGACTACCTGAGGTCCCTCACACAAACAGGTCCTTATACTCTATAATGGCACTGTTATAAGAGATGCTATTAAACACTGCCAAAAAATGCTAGACTCTGTCAACTGGGGTCTCACACTTGCTCACTCAAAACTCAAGGTCTCTTCTATAGTCAAAAGCTAACTAGGCCCTTCTCTTAGTCTTTTGTACAACACTAACCTTGTTCTGACCTCCCTCAAGATCAACATCATTCATGAATGGGTTTCAAAGGTCTTCAAAACTGAAGTTCCTCTTCCACAAGCTCTGATGTCCAAGTCTTACCTAAAAATTGTTGGGTAAATTTCTATACTCCTCCTGATTGGCATGAGGATAGTTCAACTCAGCTGACAGCTAATGATGTTCTCTATGTTCTCTGTCATACTCCTCTGTTTGATGAAATTTCTCTTGCTTCCATACCATGTATTATGAAAGCATCTCTGTATTCTGACATAGCAGTTATCTAGTTTGATATTTGGGACTCTCAGAAGGACACCAAAGCCAAATTGCTTATCAACTAAATATTCTATTTTGATCATGACATGGCCACTATTCTAGCATGTAATATACATCCTGGTGTTCCCCAATGTCAAAACTGTTGGTGATGTGCAAAATGTGGAGGACCACATAAACTGAAAATCACCATGCTTCTTTGTAGTGCTGTAAAGCCAATGAAAAATACAAACCTCCTTGTGTTGTAACTCCAGCTGATCAGCCCTGTCCTCACAAATTCAAATACCTAAACTGCAAAGGCAATCACTATGCTAATCACAATCATTGCCCATATTGGCACAACTGATTTAACAAATCATGGCATCTTAACAAGGCTGAAGAAGCCAAGGCCCAAAGGGCTCAACATATTGCTGTTGCTATTGAGCAATGTAACAATGACTCTTCTATACCACAGGGCCAATGAGGGCCTAACCCCCAGACATGAAGAACATTCTTATTGATTGCTTAAATCTTTTCTCCTTTAATGTCAATCATAATTATTTAGCTATGGACATTGTTCTAAGTGAATGTGCCAATGATACTGATATTTTATCCTTTCAAAAGGCTACCTAGAAAGTGGTTAGACAGACTGTGTCTTTTGAATGCATTACTGACAAAGACATTGTTAGGACACCTATATACCCTGATTAGATCTACATCTCCCCTTTCTTACCTTCTGATATCTGGCCTTGCATTATGGCCTATATCTACAAATGACTCTCATATCTATAACCTTCCATTGTTAACAAGTTCACTGATCTTGATCATGACATCATGATCCTTTCTTTAACCTATCAACACCAAGTCACAACTCTCTAATGCCATGATGGATCTGGGACTAGACAGATCCCTACCTCTTGATGACATCTCCACTGGCTTGTCTTTGTCCCTCCATATAGTGGGACATTATTGACCACTGGGACATTTTTGTCCTGTCTCTCTTCACCTTGAAGAGGACAGTGAATTTCCTTAATGTCTATTCTGATGATACTCATACCACTATCAACCTCCTCTCCAGGGAGGTTGACATGCTCCCTGCTTTCATTTACATGGGCAGTGACTTTAATTGTCACTCTGAGGTGTGGGATCTCTCCCACACATTGCACCCTCTTGTTGCACAACACCTTTTGGAGTTCACTTCTGATGTCAGGCTCAAGTGGGCCTGTCCTTCTAATCTAGGGTTGATACACATTCCTCATAACCCTGATCTTGCTGGTTCCATGATTGATCTTGTCTTTACAGATCCTTTATCTGTGCAGTCCAATCTTCCCAGATTAGATCTCGATTGTCATAGACCTTTGGACCATGTCCCAATCTCCACTCTTGTTCCCATCTCTGAATCTGAGATTAGGGTCTCTTACATGGTGATCCTGAGAGAATCTTCAGAGGAATCTGGGTTTCTGATCAATCTTGCCACTGGTCTTCAGGCCCTCAATATTGAGGATCTTTTTACTCCTGATCAGGTCAAGGCAGCTGCTGTGGCAGTTGCTGAGGTCTTTTCCTCAGTGTGGAATTCTCATGCCAAGGAGGTCATTGTTACTGCACACTCCAAGTCCTGGTGAGATGATGAGTGTGCATGTGCTATTGCCAGATATCGGGTGTCCAAAGACCCCACTCACTGGAAGTTGTTTCATAAGGCAGCCTACCAAGCTAAGCAGTATTTCTTTGATACATGCATCGAGGAGATTGCAACTGAGAATAAGCAGCCTTGGGACCTTATGGCCTGGGTCAAGCTACACCAGCTCTCTCCCTGTTATCCATGTAAGGGATCATTCTCCAGATGTCCCTTTTAGGGAGGCTGTCTATACAGACTTGGGCCTATACAAAGGTGACAAATGAGAAATGCTCAAGGACTAAGCCTCATCCAGATGTAGAGTCCAAAGGTAGAAGTTTATAGTTGAACAAGACTAAACTATTGTACAGGGAGTAATGCAATGTCTTATATAGGAATCATAAATAGAATGACAAAAGGAGTAAAGAAACAATATGAAGGAAATAAGCACTACAGAAAGGAAAGGGTGAAATAGAATAACTGATCGATAGAAGTATAACATTAGCCTGTCCATAAACTCAAAGTATCTGAGAGAAATACTACCAAACAGTCATGTAAAGGACAAAAAGACAAAGTCCAATGATAGATAAAATGATAACAAAAATTAGGAGACAGACTGCATAAGTCATAGAGCAACTGCAAGAAAGAAGATACTGGTTGAGATGATGGTTAACAAGAGCTTCCTGTAATGTTTACAAAGGTGATGTCATCAATGTCATCATACTGGGTGTGATTGGAATAGATACTGGTAGAGGTAGACAGTCATGGGAGGTAGCAAGTCAATGGGCATTTGTTTTGTCCATGTCCTGGTCCTCAGTGGTGGCAGTGGGGGCAGATGTACTCAATGCAGTCAATTGTTTGATGTCCTGGGGCCCAAATCTGGCAGGCACCACAAGTAAGGAAAGGACAATCAAGGGGGTGATGTCCTCTGTGGCTGCAGTGAGATCGAATATTTGGTTGGAATATATCTCACATTTGGGGTAGGTTCAACTGAGAAGGGTGTGGGTGATGTGTTGAGGGCAAAATTGGGTTTGGGGGTAGATGAGTTCCCAGGCTACCATCCTGAAGGTTCACTTGTGGAATGGAAGGGCTTCATCTCGAGTGACCACCAGGTAATCCCTGACCACTTGCTATTGGTAATACACCAAGAAAATTGCTAACACAGTTAATACTGCAGTTAAGACTGTCAATCACTTCACAGAGGGTACTTTGATGTCAGTAGAGAGAACAGAGAGTATTGAAAATGCTGATATCTTTTTTTTTTTTTTTTTTAACTCAAAAATTTATAATGTGGTGCGCGATAGCAGTCCACGCCCGGGTTATAGATGCCCGGGAACTGTTATAAAATACATGTGACCGTACCATACTAACTAAGTCAGAAAACAGAAAACCTGAAGAAGCCTACACATGGTCCAATCAAGAACACTTCACTCCTCCAGCCAAAGCCAAATGGTACTACTAGACGAAATCGAGAGAGAAGGGGTCAACGGGTACGTGGACATCGGAAAGCTCCCCTATCCCGACAGTCTTCCTCCTGCCTCCAAGAAATCGCACCTGATGCAGCCATCTGCTCCTGCCAGTTGTGATTAGCATGCTGTGCCAACCACTCCCAGTCGAAACAGTGCCACCAGTACAGGCACCTTCAGTTGCTTGCACTGTGATCCCCACTACAGTTCACACAGTGGGCAGTGTGAGAGCATGGGGCTCCCTCCATAGTAGCCAGCACAGGGGGGTTGGCCATGGGGTTACCATGACAACAACTGGCAAGAGAACGATGGTTGGCCTCGGAATGAGGACCAGCACACCGTGGACAGTGAGGTGCCTGAGACTTGCATGCACGAGTGGAGTGGTCCCAGCGCCAACAGTGCTGGCACATGGGGACACTGGCATGAGACTGGGCAGGCCGCACAGGACATGAGGCCAGGCCGAATTGAAAAGAGGAATTAATCAGGTGCTTAGCAACAGTGCCTGACTGGGAGTCAACGACATCGAACCAGACTGTAGCCAAGTCCGCATGCCGGGAGTTCTGCATAATGCGAGGAGAGTTAGCGAGAACAAAGGAGGAGGCCATGTGAGAACGCTTCATGACCTCCCTGACGTAGCCTGCATCAATGAAGTCCTTAGACCTGGGGCGGAAATAGGGGATGTCCATGATCTTAAGATAAGACTGGGACATGGGGAGAGCAGCCTGAACCTCGTGGCCCAAGTGCTGATAGATAGCAGCAGCGACCACCTGGATTTCCTCAGGCAATGCGACTCATGAAGTAAGGAGGGAGATCCCCCCATAAGCAGCGACACAAGAGTCAACCTGAAGGTCAACTTTGGCCAAAGAGCAGTTAGCAGCACCAACCAGGGAAGGAAAAACTGAGGCAGAAACAACTGCCTCAGTCTTGACAAGAATCTGACACTGGGAGGGCCCAGCAACAGTGGTCTTGAGCTTCCTGCACGAAGGCAGGGGCAGAACAGAAGCCTGATGCATCGCAATGATGTGATCAGATGGGAGATCAGGCATGGTCTTGGCCAGGTTGACCAAGGCCATGACATCACAGACAGTGTCGGCATACGACTGTTTGGGGGCAGGAGCTGAGGAGGGAGCAGGGCGCTTTGGAGACCTAGGTGGCCTGGGAGGGGCTTGAGGGTGGGGAGCCAAAGGACAAGCAGTGGCCTCAGACAGAGGAGCATGCATAGAAGAAGGGGGAGGAGGTACAGGATGAGCTGACTCAGCTGACCCATGGGTCTGGGGGCCCAGAGGTAGCCGGGGGACAAGCGACTCAAGCACCCCCTTCAAAGAGGAGGAGGGGCCAGCACTGCCAGATCAAAAGAAGGGAAGCTCATGCCACCCCTTGGAAACAAAACCGCTCACAAGCTGACCCAGCTTGAGAGCAATATGAGCTCTATCGTCCCCAACTGCCCAGGGCTTATCACCCCATGAGTTGAGCGCAGCGGAAATGTTGTTGAGGGCTCCCACGAGATTGTGGGAGTTGTCGGCGGTAGGAATGTCCTTACCAGGGGGAACCCCTGAAGGACCGCGAGATGGACGAGGAGCAGGAGTGGGAGTGAACACCAGCCCCGGCTCAGCACTAGTGGGAACCTTGTAAGAGGCGGAGGTAAGAGTACCCTCTGGAGTCTGAATGGGAGCATGAGGGGCAGCCCTTGGTGCATGAGGAGTAAGGCCTGCCTGAGAGGCCCTATGGTGAGCATGCTTGCTCAGCTGAGGAGTCAAAGGCATGGGGGATTCGGGCTCGGAAGGAGCAGGTGTAGAGGGCGATGACATCCAAGTGTCGCTTGTGCCAGTGGTGAAAACTTTCTCATAACCAATGTTTCTGGCCCAGGAGAGACGTGAAGGACCAGGCTGACTACTACTGGGATCGTCAGACATAGCATAGAAAAATGTATTTCAAAATCAGAATAAACCAATGGTGATGGTACGTGGGAAAGGAGGGCGCTGGAAAATGCTGATATCAGTAGGTGCTGATAGTCCTTGACAGAAGTCTCATCATCATCATTTGTTATGGACTAGCCATTCAATGTCAGATTTACTCCACCCCATGAATATGGGCTGTTGGCTGGACAGCCAGCTATGTAGAGAATTGTTTTGGGACTGAATGTCCCCTCCTTGTATTTGCTGAGAGCTCATTGGTACATTTTTGGATTGGTTGAGGATGCTGCCAAGGTCCACAGAGTGGGGACATGGCAAGCCACTTCTATGAGGGCTACCTGATGGATTCTGGCTTCCTGAGTTGAGTCGGGAGGAGGAGATGTCATGGTGGTTGAGAGATTTGGGTTGGTTTGGGGGAGAGAAGTGGGGATGTGCTTTGGAGAGGTCATTAAGGGATTTTAGGATGGTGGCTGTGGATAAAGGAAGGTTTGGGGTACTATTGATTATGGAGATGGAGCTTGAGGAACTTGAAGGCATTAACATTTCTTTTCTAACAGTCATCTACTGTGGTTTTTACATGTTAGGTGAGGTACTTGTTTGACAGTGTGGGAGGCTAAGTATTCTTGGATGAGTTTGTTGGCAAATCAGGTTAATTCTTCCTCATGTATCCATTTGTTCTCTTGATGTCTGTATCCTTCAGCTGAATAAGCTGCCGCTATTTCAGTTGAGCGCTTCATTGCACTTGACTCACTCTTCTTCTCTCAGGCTGGGTTCCTTACCCTGGTCCACCTCTTCCAGTGTCAGCATTTTGCCAATGCCTCTTTCGGTGTTGAGTTGAGTTCACTCCTCCACCTTTTTCTCTCTTTCCATGGAGTTGCAGCATCACTCCTCCATTCTCTCACCAGATGGTCATGGTCACTCCGTGGCTTTCACGACCCCATGCTGGCATCTTATGAGGGAACCCCATGCTCTCCTACTGCTCATCGTCAAGTGCAATGGACAACCATACATCCCCATGCTGGTGGCTAGTCCATGCATGCACTATCCTGATGCCACTGGGTTGAACCTCTTTGGATTGACTATTATCTAGTACCTCCATTTGGTCAGTGACTGGAGGGTGGGAAGCATTGGAGCTGAGCTGTGACAGATGGTCTCTCTGGTAGCTAAGGCTGATAGATGCATAGTTAGAGTTTGGCAACCATTTGTATTTATCTTAGTACCCTGGCTCTTCTGGGAGGCAGACTGCTATCATGCACCACCTTATAAATTTTTGAGTTCAGAAAAAAAAAAAAAAACAAAAAAGATGTCTGTATCCTTTCCACTTGACAAGGTATTATAGTCCTTTGCTACGGAGGCAGTGATTTACTATTCCTTCTACCTTATATTGTTCTTCTCCTTCAACCATATCTGGAGGTAGAAGTGGTAGATTAGGACTATGAATGTCATTTTCGTTATATGGGGTGAGGAGCAATGCATGAAAGACTAGATGGATTTTCCAGGTTTGTGGGAGATTGAGCTTGTAGACTAGTGGGGAAATCACTTGTTTGACAGTAAAGGGGCCTTGTCATTTCAGTGCTATTTTTGAGAAAGGATAGGATAAGTGGAGATTGGTGGCTTCCAACCATACTTTCTGATGTTGCTTGAAAGGTTTGAAGGTGGAAGTAATTCATTGTGCCATCTGTTTGGCTGAGAGTTTGTGGGAAGCAATGGCTTCATTTTGAGTATGATCTAGGATGCATAATCTTTCTTCAGAGGAGTTGATTGGCAGGATTTCAAGGATAGTGGGGATGCCAGGAGGGGTTACTCCAAGAATAAGTTTATGTGGTGTTTGTTGACAGTTGGCATGAGTCTTTGAATTGTGAACAAATTGTAGGATGGGGATATGTTTTGACCAGTCATGAGGGTTTTGGGAAAAATATATGGACAGGTATACTACGATCTCTTGATTGTAGCATTCTACTGTTCCATCAGTTTGGGGATGGTAGGCAGTTGAGAAGGCTTGAGTTATTCCAAGTTGACTGAATAGAGCTTGGATGGATTTGGCAGAGAATCTAGGGTCTTGATCAGACATTATCTTGTCAGGGATACTATAATGGGGGAAGAAATAGGTAAGGAAAAGTTGTGCGATGTCATCTGCAGTTGCAGTCTTGGTTGTCGGGATGAAAATAGCCCCTTTCAAAAGTCCATGGTTCACTATGGACAGAATAGTGTCATAATCATGGTTGTTGTAAAACTGGGATGTCAGTAGGTCTGTAATGAGATCCATGCCTATGTGAGCAAATGGTCAGGTGGTTTTGGGTGGATCTATCAGTTGTAGTGGGGGTTTTGTCAGGTGTCAGTTAATTTTCATTTGTTGACAGGATGCACAACCTTGGACATAGTTCTTGATGAATGTATTCATACTGGGCCAATAGACATGTTTCTTTGCCAAGCAGTAGGTTTCTTGTTGTCTGGGATGACCAGCAAGTGGGTGGTCATGATATTGGGATATAATTTTGTGTTGTAGTGACTGGTCCTGAGAAATGATCACTTGATTTTCAAATAGTAAGAGTAGTCCGTGATCTGTGGGGTAAATAGAGTATTGTTTGTCAATGGTTTCGGGTTTGTTTTGTAATATCATTTCAAACATCTGTGTGGATAAGGGGTCATATTTCGTTGACTTGGTTATTTGTTGTTGGAGAGTTGTGTTGATTAAGTTGACAAAGCGTTCATTGGGTAAGACAGTGATGTGGTGAAGGAAGATGTTTTCAGGAAGCATGATGATGCTTTTGTTATCATTGTCGTCTTTTGGGATGTGATCTGGGCATTGGGATAGTGCATCAACAGCTATGAGTTTGGATCCTGGGATGTGTTGTATCTGGTAGTTGAACCATAACAAGGTTTTGTGCCAGCATCCTTGTCATTGATTGAGGTCCTGAGGTTTTTTCCAATATGTTAGATTGTGATGATCAGAGCAAATGATTGTGGTATATGGGGATCCTTCTAAGTGGTGTCTCCATTCTTCTAACACTCATATTATGGTGAGGAGTTTGCAATCATAAATATCATAATTTTGTTCCACTGGTGAGAAGGTTTTAGAAAAGAATGTGATTGGTCTTTCATTACTGTTAAGGTCATTTTGATAAAGTACTGCTCCAGAGGCATATTTCAATGCATCGCATTCAACTTGAAATAGTTTTATTAGATCAGGGACAAGTAAGAGTGTTGGTTTAGTAAACTCCTGTTTAAGGAGTTTAAAAGCCATTTTGGTGTCATTAGACCAGTTGAATGGTGTTTTCTTTGACAGTAAGGTGTTTAATGGTCATGTGAGGTCAGCATAGTGATGAATGAATTTGCAGTAATAGTTGGTAAAACCTATGAGTTTCCTGATGTCTCGAGTAGTTGTTGGAGTAGGCCATTGTTGTATTCCTTCGAGTTTAATGGGGTCCATTTCAACTTTGTCAGGGGAGATGATGAAACTGAGATAGGTGAGTTGTTGCTTTTCGAATTCGCATTTTTCTGGTTTTAGGTACAAGTTGTTTTCTTTGAGGATTTTGAAGACTTGTTCAGTATGTGCAGTTAGTTCAGTGATAGTTGGTGTGAATATTAGGATGTCGTCCATGTAGATGAGAATGAGGTTGTCATATATCATGTTAGTGAAAATAGTGTCCATCATATTCTGAAAAGTGGTGGGGGAGTTGGTCATACCAAAGAACATGATAGTTGGTTCATAGAGGCTGAAAGGAGTTTGAAATGTGGCTTTCCACTTGTCTCCTTTTTGGATTCAGATGTTGTTGTATCTGTGTCAAATGTCGAGTTTGGTGAAGTACCATGTGTTTTTGAGTTTATCCATGATCATTGATATATGGGGAATGGAATATACATTTTTGATCATGTGGTCATTGAGGTAGCGATAATTTTGACAAGGTCGAAGTTTTCTGTCTTTCTTTCCTATGAAAAAGAATGGGGATGCCATAGGAGATTCAGATTTGTGAATGTATCCTTTTTGTAAATTTTCATCTATGAATTTCTTAAGGATTTGTGTTTCCATGGGGGAAAGTTAATAGGGTTTGTAGACAATGGGTTTGAAGGTTTCTTTGAGATCAATTTTGTGATCATAGGGTCACAAAGGGGGGTATCATTCAGATTGGGTCTTGTTGAATAGAGATTGATAATGATGGAATTTGGTGGGCACCAGTTTTTCAAAAGGAATTATTTCATCTTTGATTTTTGATTGAGCTAATTGAGTGGAGATGGTTGCTTTGTAGTTTAATTCCAAGAGAGTTGTGGTGATGTGGGTGATTTCTGTTTGTATATCATATTTGTCTTGACTGATTGGATGAATTTCATGTAAGAGTGGGTCATATTCCCAGTTGTTGGCGGGGTGTTCATTGAGATGAAGAGTCGCTAGTTGATCTAGAACTGAGGAGGATTGATCAGTGAGTTGATTTAAGGAATAGAGGAGTTCCATGTATGGGGTGTGTGAATTTCTCCATTTGAAGGTGCATTGTTTCCAGTTAATGTCTGGGTTATGTTGCTCTAAAAAGGGGATTCCTAAGATGAGGGTTTTCCTAGCTAGTCAAGTGACTAAAACACATATGTCACATTGTCAATTGTCAATTCAAGTTTGAAGATTTACATAGGTCTCTACAGTCAATTCTGGATTGGAACTTCTGTCTGCATAATAGAGTTTGATAGGAGACTTTAATGGGAAGGTTGGTAATTGGTGTTTTTTGATGTAGTCTGCATTGATGAAGTTTTCTTGTGCTCCTGAGTCAATTAAGGCAGTAAGCAGAATTGATCTGAGGTTGGAACATAGGATATTGAGGGGGAGATAAATAAAGGAGTTTGAAGGTTTGAAAGGAATTGTTACAAGGTCCAAAGATGATTGAGAAATGTGAGTTCTTTGTACAGGGCAATTCATAACTAAAAATCCAAAAATGTCACTTTGACTATATCCCTATGCTCTTCTGCCATGTTGTCAATTATGTTAGCAGCTGTGCGAGCCATGTCAATGGTGTTCACTGCTTGGGTGATGGGTTGATGGGGGCATTGACAAGGTGGGGGACATGTTGGTCCTTGTTGAGAAGGATGTTGGGCTTGTTGTGCTCGATGGAGGGGGCAGTGGTGGGCGCGATGACCTTTTCTTCCACATTTGAAACATTCTCCCCTGAGGAAGCATTGTCATTCAGTGAGGGTGAAGATGGCATTTAAGGTGGTGTCTGTTAAGGTGTAAGTACCTTCAGATTCATTTAAGGGGAGTTCTTACTTCTCTTCTTCCTTGTAGGCATTGTTATCTGTGTAGAGATAGTAATCTAGCTGTTCCTTGTCGTCAAGGTATTGTTGATTGAGGTTTTAGAAGTAGGTGTGGTCTACATCCATGGCATTGGGGTTGTGGTGTGAGGTGGAAGGATGTGGGCAGTGGTAGTAGTCAGCATAGGTATTGACAGATCGGGGTTGCTGTTGACGAGGGGGACATCTGCAAGCATACTGCTGTTGGGCTTGCTAATAGCTAGGGAGGGAGGTGGCTTGGCCATATAGGGCTGCTGCACAACAATAATTGTCATTGAGGTGTCAGGATTGTGTGTACCATTCCTTGATGGTGGTGGGGAGGGTAATCTGAGTGTCAATTTGTCAGGCTATGTGGGGGTCAATAGCTTGTTGATAGTAATCAATAAGAACATCCTTGTTGGTGATTTTAGAGAGTCAGACATAATTTTTGAAATCTGATATGAAGTCTTTGAGTGGTAGTGCTCATTGGTGCATGTTCTTGAGTTTGGTGAGGGCAAAAGCCTGTTGATTGGCTAGGGTGAATGCTGCTCAGAGGGCAGTGACAAAAGCATCATAAGTGCCTAAGGCAATAGTGGATTGTTAACCTGGTTGGGCTGGGGGAGTGGTGTGGGAAGTAATGAATTGAGCTGCCCAAGCATTGGCTGGGCCATCTTGCATTGTGGTGAGGATATACCATATTTTTGTTTGGTCATCAGGGTATGTGTTCTGTTTGGCTGTGAGGTAAATTTCACTTGACAATAACCATTGTTTGAACTTCTCTATATTCCCATCAAAGGCCTTGGGGCCCATGAACATGGGTTCAGGGAGATTGGTGGTGGCCATGGTGACAGGTATGATAGGTGGTGGAAGTTCTGCTGGGGGTCTGGTCAGGGGTCCTGTTGGAGGTAATGGAAGGGGTTGTGACAACGATGGTGGAAGGAGTGATTGTGATTGTGGTTGTGGTTGTCCTACCAGAGGTTGTGACGATGATATGGGTTGAGGAATGAGAGGATTTTGCAATGATGTTGGTATTAAAGATAGGGTCTGTACTGCTGGGGATGGAAGTGGTGGTGTTTGAGGGCTTTGGGGAGTTGTAATGGGGAAAGGCTGCTGTGGTTGTGAGGAGGACAGCCACAATAATGCTGATGCCAAAAGTAATGAAAATGCAAACACAGAGGGAGGTGTGTTATGCTATGTGGACAGTATGGTTTGGGATTCACTTAAGACTGGATGACTGAAAGTCATTGGGGAT
>KQ962706.1:0-11475 GCA_001563735.1 Leucoagaricus sp. SymC.cos
GTATCAAAACTACTAGAAACACAAAAGAGATGGTAATACTATTGATGAAGAAGGAGAAAGACAAGAGAGATGAAAGTTTATAGTTAATCAAAGTCACTTACCAGTACATGAGACAGAGTGACTGGAACAGGCAGAAGTGGAGACATGGAGATGCTAAGGCACAACCCAGCATGTCAATGTAAGGTGGGCATAGAAGGCAATGATAGTTGGGACATGTCCAAATTAAATGTGAAAGCTCTAGAATTGTATGTGAGAAAGTCAATAAACTGACTTAGTGTGTGGATAGGGATGTCTTCTCTAACATAGAGTAGACATCCAATGACAATGTGTTCATGTGTTTTATATTAGAAGCCACACTGACATCTAACAGATTCATGAGGGAAGAATCATACCCTATAAGAACTAATAGGCATATGGTTGGTAATAGCACATGTAGCACATGTGATGACATTGAAGTTAGTGACAAGATGTGATAGATCATTAGTGTCAACAGAGTATAAGGAATGAAGTTCTCAAAGCCAAGAACCACTGTTATAGTATTGAGGAAGGATGGGTCCACCCTTGAAAGATTTGCTATGTAGCATAAGAAATGATTGGCCATGATATTGACAATCATTTAGAAAAGTGTTTTGCCATTCTTTAAGACAAGAGTCAGTGATTTTCTTTCAAAGATATAACATGGAGATGTTAGGATGCAACCCACCATGTTGATGATTAGACTTGGCCATGATATGGACTTTACATAGTAGGCAGCATGAGCAGCCAGGTTTTTCAGGGGCAGAGTTACAGTTACATTGTGATGATTTGGATGGAATGTACCAGAACTGAATAGATTGAGATCTAGACTGTTTTAGCCAAGAGCATAGGGCTTTGACAGCAGCCAATGAGTGATTTTGGCCAGGATAAATAGAAGGGTCCAGAAGAGTCCTAGACAATTGAATATAATTGGTGACAATGAGTAGATGATCAATGTCAGGAATAGAGATAGCTTTGTATACTGCAAAATATTGTGCAGCAAGCTCAGCTTTGGGGGCAGTGCAATGTCCATTAGAGATGGCAATAGAGTGTATGAGGGTGCCATTGCACCAAATTTGGTAACAGGGATTAGATTGCCAGTTATAATTGTTAGGTAAACTGTTATCAACAACGATGACAGCAGTATTAGGAAGGGAATAAGAGAGGGAGAGAGCCTGTTCCAGTCATTACATATATGTACTGAGCTTGTTTGGATTGGATCTATTGTAATCAAGAAAAGAAAAACAATCAGAAAATAAATTGAGTATTCTAGAACCAGGATAATTAACATCATCCAGAGGATGAAATTGTTTGGAAGTGTTGGACATCATCACGTTGGCCTCCATAACCAACCCCTCCACCACCAGTTTTTGAACATCATCCATAAGATCAATTGACCTTGGATGATAAAGGATTTGAAGTTTGGTGACTATATGAGTGCTAGAGAAATACCACATATGGAAACTATATATGGCAAGAGGAACAACACAAGAGCAATAGAGTAATCATTTTTGATGAGATAGGAGTCCACACATGGAGTTTCCAAGCATTTGCATGGCACAGACAGATGTGAGAGCTTTGGTAGACTAGTATCAGACATGTTCATTGAAAGTAAATTGTTGGTTGAAGTAGAACCCAAGATATCACCAATATTCTTTGGGTTTGAGAGGAGAAGAAGAGTTGAAAGGTGCAAAGCCTAAGTTAATGGAAGGATTTGCATCACTATGAATATGCGAAAAATTGTAAATTTCGGATTTTTCATGCTCAAGGAGCAATCCAAAATCTTTGACAAGTTGAACAAGGATCTGATAGGCCCTAGAAATTTTGTTATGATACTCAGTCCACATTTCACCTTGTGTAACTATAGTGCCATCATCAACAAAGAAAAGAAAAGAAGTAAGTCCAGCATTTTCAGAAGAAGAGAGGTAGAAAATAGGTGCAATATAAAGATCAGAAAGGATAGGGGAAAGTACAGAGCCTTGTCTGATACCAGTGTTAGTGTCAAAGAAGAGAGAATGGAAGGAGTCATACAAATATGTAGTAGATCAACTAACTAAATATTTGGAAAAGAAATTGGTAATCTGAGGAGCAAATCCTTGTTTAGAAAGAATAGAGAGAAGCATGGAATGATTCAAAGAAGGGAAAAATTGAGAAATATCAAAGACAAGCATGTTAGTGCATAGGCATTTAGCCCAGCCAGTATGAATAATATAGGTAAGAAAGATGCTAGCATCTTCAGTGCTACATTGAATGATGCCACCAATCTGACAAGGGTGAATGGCATTGTATTTGACAGCTTCAAATTGCATGTGGTGAGCGAGCATTTTTTTGAATAATTTGCCAATAGTATTGAGTAAAACAATAGGCTGGAAGGCTTTAGAGTTGTCATAGGAGGGTTTGTTAGGTTTAGGGATGATGACTGACACTGATTCTTTAAAGTGATCAGGCCAGCATCCAGTAATGATACAAGCATTAGCAAATTTGAGAAAGAAGGGAAGAATGCAATCATCAGCACTAAAGAGTTTTTTGAGGTGCAACCAGGAAATATGATTGATGCCTGGAGAGGAGGTGTTAGAGCAACCCTTGAGAGCTTCAAGGATTTCAGAAAGAGCAAATGGTGACCATGATCTGGTAGGAATGGAGTTGAGGTGATCAAGAACAGATAAGTCAATATTTCTGTTATGAGCCAAATTGTAAGTGCTGTTAAATGTATTCCAAAGCAAGTCAAGCATATTGCAAGGCTTGCCTTTGAACTCGATAGCTTTGGTAGGGGGAAGTTTACAATCTTTGGCCTATGCCATAAGATCCCAAGGCCTCCAGTTTTCTTCAGCAATTTTTTCAATTTTTTGGTCAAAGAACTTTCTTTTGGTGATGCAGACTGTCCATTGGAAAGCTGCCCAGTTCTCTTTATATCTATCTTCATGATATTTCTTAAGCATCAATCCACACTCTTCATTCCACCATGGCTTAGAGTGCATAGAAATAAAACTCATTGTTGTATATTTCTCCCATAGATAACTAATGAGGTCAGTGACCTGCACCAAGAGATTATGAACATCACTCTCAGTCAAAAGATCAGCTGACTACAGCACCAAAAGCCCAACAGCCAACTCTTTAATAAACTCTTCTTTCTCTTTAGAGTCTCATTTAATGCCCTTTTTCTGAACAGGAATTTGAGTGGGGGTCATGGGAATAGAGAGCATCAATGGCATATGGTCTGATGTTATACATTAATTAGGGAGAATATGATAACATGAAACATCAATGTCATTGGATAGGAATACAAGGTCAATCACCATGTCAGATTTAAAACAATTATATGAATAATGAGTTAGAACTTCAATAAAAGGACATGATTGATCAAGACCAAGATCTATCATGAGGTTGGTAAGTTAATCTGCATATTTGTTGTTATAATCATATTGTGGATCCCATGAATGAGAATAGAGATTGAAGTCACTGCCCACATAGAGGAATCGAGGAAGAGTGAGAGAGCATTGAAGTAAATGATTAAGTATGTGTTATTTGTCATCAGAATACATGTTTATAAGGTAGTGAACATGTTATTGATAGGAAAGGGTAAAGACTATAATGTCATTGTGAAGGTCAGTAAAAGTAGTGTTGAGGGATGGCTGGAGGTAAGAGAGCCATCAATGTATGTATGCCATGACATGGGGTATAGTCTGAATAGAGAATAGGGTAGAGGCGATGTAGATCCAATCAGGGTGGATAGGGGCACTAATAATATTTTGGCCAGAAACATGTTCAGAAGACACAGTCTGTCTGATTACATTCCAAGCAGGTTCTTGAAAAAAGAGAATATCTATAGTATCAGCATATACATTAAGACATGTTTCCATAACAAGATAATTATGATTGACATTAAAGAAAAGAATATTCAAGCAATCAATGAGCATACTCTTCATGAAGAAGAAGCAGGCCCTTGTCAGCCTTGTAGGGAAGAATCAGGTGCAGAATTGTTGCAATGCTCAATGGTGACAGCAACTTGTTGAGCCCTTTGGGCTTTAGACTCCTCAGCTTTGTTAAGGTGCCAAGTTTTATTGAAATGATTGCACCAATATGGGCAACATTTGTTGTTAGCATAATGGCCTCCTTTACAATTGAGGCATTTGAATTCATGTTCACATAGCTTACCCTATGGAGTGGCAAGACAAGGAGGTTTGGCTTTTTCATTTGCCTGACAGCACCAAGACACAACTTGATAGTTCTCTGTCTTGTGGGGCCCATTACATCTAGCATAGCACTATCCTTGAGATCAGCATTTAGCTGTAATGTGTCCCCAATGCCAACAGTTTTGACATTGAGGTACACCAGAATGCATGTTGCATGCAATAATAGTGGTGACATCCTGTTCAAAGTTGAATATCTTGTTGATAAGAGTGTGATTCTGAATGTCTTTTTGCAAGTCCCAGATATCAAACCAAATAACTGCCATGTCAGAGTGAGATGAAGCTCTCATGACATGAGGTAAAGAAACAAGCAAAATGCTATTGAAAAGAGGATTGTGATGAATAATATAGAGCATCCTTCCTTGATCTCTTACTACTACCTTCCTTTTTGGGAATATCATTGTTAAGAGATTAGTCTACACTGTTTATGACTATGTCATTGTTCACTGTCTTAGGAGCTAGCATTGAAGACTCTGCTATGATCTCTGATGATGAGAGTTTCAATCCCGAAGCTTTCAATGCTCAAGTTGAAGCTGCCATCATGAAGATGCCAACTAATAAGAAATGAAAGAAGAGAAAGGCCTCATCTCCTCCAAAACCCATTACTCCAGGTGGACTGGGAACTCCTGATCCACCTCCCACTACTCCTGTTGGTCTACTGGATGATTCTGGTATACCTATTAAGAAGACTATAGTACTTTTTGCAAATATGGTCTATAATACACCATGAAACACATTTTTGTCTAAACTGCATGATGATATTGATGCAAACCTTGGCCCTGGGAGTGTTTCCACTGAGGTTGCTCAACAAATCTTTGAGAAACTCTGTTTCATCTGGGCATACTTCAAAGCTGAAGATATACCTGATGCTTTCATTAAGATGGTCACAGAAACTCATTGTAACTGGCATCTCTATTATGCTAAGTTGATCACTCTGCTGGTCAACTCCTTTCCATTCACTTATGGATAATTTCACGACATCCAACTTCAAATTGACGGCCCCAGTGGTGATATGGTCACCCCTGCTCAGATTATCAAATGGGCCTTGAAATGTATCTCACTGCTCAATCCCCCACCCACACCTGCTCCTGCTCCTGTTGCTATGGACATGCTGATGCCTGCTGCTCCAGCAAAAATCCCTCAACTGGTTGTTCCTAAGCCAGTTGTCAGCCCTAAACCCAAGGCAACTGTGCCAGCAACAAAAAAGCCTCAGGCTTCTTTTGCTAATATCACCAGATCCAGACCCAAGCCCAGACCTTTGACCTGGGCTCCTGCTCCCATTTGAGATGACATAGGCTTAGTCAAGCTTGCTAAAGCCTTCCCTGCCCTCCTTGCTAATAGCATTGCAGCTATGTATTGTACTGCTCACAACATGCCTGCTGCTTCTAAGCACAAGCCTGCCTCTACTACTCTTGGCCCTTCCCACTGACAAATCCTCATCCCCTTCTCCAATTCTGGAGATATAGATTTTTTCAAGCTCATTTCACAATCCAATGACAATTTCAAGGCTAAGAAATCCTCTCTTAGGATTCTAACTGCTTGCATTGCATATGGAGGCATTTCTCTCTCCACCACTATAGTTCTATCAGCTGATAATCTTAAAATCATTGCTGACTTCATTTCCTCTAGTGCCAAAGTCACAGTCACAGCATCTCTTCCACGTTCTAGGTCTTTCTTGAAGATTATCGATGTCCTATTCCTGGTCACACCCAACCAAGTCACACCCATGCTCAATGATTCTGGGCTTGACATTGACCTTGCCACTAAACCACATATCATGCACAACTCACAGCACTCAGATACTGCTACCATATGGTTTGACATTTGGGACTCTCAATCTAGTGCTTCAGCTAAGAAGCTCAAAAATCAACACATGAGTATTAACAATGCTCACTGTCTCATTCAGCTCATGAAAGCTTGCCCTGGCACCTCTCAATGTCAATGATGCTGGTGTTGGGGACATCCATTGAATGCTTACAAGGCTCAGGCAATCAAATGTCCACTCTGTACTGGACCACACTCTGAAGCACATCATCATGAATACTGTGGTACCTGTAAGGGCAATGCTAAAGCCACACCTCCCATCTCTCCCACCAAGGCAGGTATTCCCTGTTCTCACAACTCTCACTGCATCAACTACAAAGGCAAACATATAGCTAATGACCATCATTGCAAGTACTGGCATCATCGATTTGACACTGACTGGTTTATTTGTGTATGCTCTGTGAGCACCTAGTTTTCTACACAGACAGCTTATGTTTAGAAGAGAAGTACTTACATAGTATGCATACCTATCATTCGCTACATGATTCTTTTTGATATCAGACAATTTTCTTTTTTTCCTAGCTAGTATATCATGTACTTAGTTAGGGGCAGACTACATATGAGCACTGCTTTATAATTTTTTGAATTTTAAAAAAAAAAAAAAGAATAATATAGAGGATGTCTTCAGCTGTCAGCTGATTGGATCCATCCTCATGCCATTCAGTAGGTACAAAGTAAGAAACTCTAACAATTTTTAAATAAGATTTGGACATCAGCACCCTAGGAGCAGATACTTTATCTGTCATAGACTTAAGGATTTTAGCAAACCATTCATGAATGACCTTGGTTTCAGCCTGAGTGGGAACAAGATTGGTGTTAAAGGAGAGTCCAAGCAATAGTCCAGATCACTCTTCAACAATGGCCCATCTAGAGAGCCCCTTGTAGAGAAACCCTTATACATTTGTATGATGTGGAATCAACTTAAGTGTTACAACTCATACATTTCTGGACAAACCTGACTAATACTGACTGTTTCCACATTACTCCATTTTTTTTCCTACCATTTTATATCTTACTATTTCTTTGTATATTATTTGTTTCTGAATATTCCCACACATTTCTGCTTGTCTCTCTTCTGATTCCTCTCACTTATTCCCATCAATTATTAGTTCTTATTTCTTTCTATACCTTTCTGCTCAATACTGATGGTTTCTGTTCTGCCTTCACATTTTCTTTTATGTTACACCTGCCTTTTATAATTTCATTCATACTTCATATGTCACTGCCCATTTCTCTTTATATACCCACTCTTCATACTATGTCATCCCTCTTCATTATCTCTCTGTTGTTTCCATCACATGCCTATTGCATTGCATAGTTTTCTGTTTATTCTACTTTCTTGTTTATCACTTTCTGATGTTTTCCATAGGTATATAAGTAGCAGATTACTGTCATGTATTCTTCAGTCTGATAATCAACTTAGTTCAACACTCTTGATTATTCCAACTCTAAACTATTTGTCCTCTAAGTTCCTCTAAGTCCTTTTCTCTCTTATTACTAAATTGGACCATCAGCAGTGGAATAGTGCAGTACATAAGCTGAAGCCAAGGTCCATTCCTGACTCTTTCTGATCTCATGCCTCTGTCTCTGCCTCTGCTTTCACATAGATCATTTCTAACATATTCTAACTCTTCCACATCTATTCCCTCTCATTCCTATCTGGAATTTAACAGTATTATCAGACTGATCATTCTGCTGTCACTACCACTCTGCAACCATGACCAACATATATGCTCATACCTATCCCTCTCCTCATGTTCTTCTGTGAACTTGTCATACAGGTCTCTCTAACACCATCTCTCAATATGGCTCTTCTTCCACCACTCTCTGTCATACTCTACAGTTCTCCAGTAGTTTGCCCTCTAGCAACTCTCAACCTCATTGTGATCCTTTAAGTCCCTCTACTCCCTCAAGTACTTCTACAGAAACTCCCAACCCTAATTTTGATAACAACTACCCAGACCCTAAGGATGGCTCTGGTGGTAATCCCGATCCCAACAATAATCCTGACAATTGGTATAATGACCCAGAACTTCCCAATGATGATAACTCCTCCTTCCAGCCTTCCCACTCCACAGCTGATTAGCTTGTAGTAGCAATTGAGGCCCTTGCCAAATCTGTTGGGCCTTCTGCCCCACCTCCTACTACCACCAATAAGGCTTGAGTTCCTGAGGCCTTCACAGGTGAAGATCTATTAAAACTCAAAAACTTCCTCTTCCAATGCAGTCTTTATTTCCATGCCAACTCCTGTTCATTTCCCACCAATGCCAACAAGGTCAACTTTGCCTTGACTTATCTCTCAGAAGTTGCCTTCTCTTGGTTCCAGGTCTCTCTCTGTCAGGAGGACCTTGGAATCTATCATTTCTGGGCTAACTCCTGGCCTAAATTTTCCAAGAAACTCTGCTCACACTTTGGCCTAGCTAACTGGGTCAGAGAAGCAGCCAAGAATCTTGAAAGTCTCCAAATAAAGCACAGAGACAAAATCACAACCTACAATATTGACTTCATGCAGTATTCTGCTCAACTTGACTGGGGTGATTCCATATTTGCCCACAGATATTACAAGGGTCTCCCTAACTATTTACAAGACCAAATCAGCATGCAGGAGCAGGGCAAACCCCACAGATTTCAAGAAATGATATATATTGCCACTGTATATGATAACTGCCACCAGGAATGTGAATATGAACATGCCTATGCCCATATTGCTAAGAATCTGCCAGCTTTCTCTCAACCCCACAAGAACCCCTCCAATTTCTCTTCTCAACAACCTTCTTCTAACAATCATCCCTCTTCCAATTTCCAATCCCAAAATAAACAACAATCATTGTCCACCTCAGGCCTGACCAACAACAACAATAAGAACACCAACCAGCCTTCTCAACAACAATCTCTCACCAAATCCTCCACTCCTGCTCTGTCAACATCCTCCTCCTCATCTAGCTGACCTTCCACTCCTAAAAAAGACCTGTCCAATATTTTGGGCAAGGATGGCAAACTGATGGAAGCAGAGAAACAATGCTACATTGAGAAGAACCTCTGCAGTTATTGTGGCATCTTCAGTCATCAAGTCAAGACCTGCAAACAAGAGGAGGCCAACCAGAAGGCTCATGTCTGCAAGGCAGAACTCCCTGCCTTGACTTCCACTTCTGCTCCTACTAAGAGTTTGGAAAAATAAGGAGCAGCTCTCAAGACTCTGCACAGGATGAGAGTTATGTTGAACTCATCTGTGTACCAGAGTGCTTCTGTCTCAATGCATCTGCTCTTTCAAATCCAAATTCCCTTTCTGTTTCTCTTTCTTTCTCTTCTCTTTCTAATGGACTATCTTCTATTTCTGCTTGTGCTCTTGTTGATAATGGTTCTACCCATTGCTTTATTGATTCTGACTTTGTCTGCACATATTCCACTCCTACTTCTCCTATTCCACTGGTTGAGTTAAAGCTATTTGATGGAACCTCAAACATATATATTACAGAACTAGCACATATCTTTTTTTTTTTTTTTTAACTCAAAATTTTATATACTGGTGCATGATAGCAGTCCAGTCCCCAGTTAGTAGCTGAGGGTACTGTTACAGGTGTATGACTAAAAATGACTACAAAAATGCATAACAGGTCAAAACTATGTAAAAGTCCATCATGATCAGTATCCAACAAATGCATACTACCTACTAAATTCAGATCACAGCCTATGTCAATATTTCAGTTTCAGTGGCAATAGCCAAGTGTGCACCTACCCTTGTGCTCAGCCTCCACTATCTTCTGGGAAATCTCCTGGAATGCCTCCTGCAAGTCCAAGGGGGCTGACTTTTCAGCCAACCATGCCCAGTCAAAGCGGTGGTGCCAGAATGGGCACTGTCAGTCAGAAGCACTGTGATCCCCTTTATAGTTCACATAATACCTGGCATGTGGGCATGGAGCTCCTATGGGGGTCAGTTCCTAGGATGGTTTTGCAGAAGAGTTACTCCTGTAGCAGGAAGTGTGGTTATAGTGACTGGCCTCAGTATGGGGACCAGCACACAGGGGGCATCAGGGGGCCTGAGAATGGCAAGCATGAGTAGAGTGTCCCCAGCACCAGCAATGCTAACACAAAGGGACATCAGAGTGGGAGTGGGCCACATGCACAAAGCATGTGGCTGGACTGAATTGGAAGGAAGAACTAATCAAGTGCTTGGCAGTAGCACCTGACTGGGAGTCAAGCATGTCAAACCACACAGTGGTGATATCGGCACATCAAGAATTGTGCATAACCTGAGGGCTATTTGCAAGAGTGAAAAGGCTAGCCATGTAGGACCTCCCCATGACTGCCCAAACATCATCAGCAGTAACCTGCTGGCCATTTGCCTTAAAGAAGGGGATGTCCATGATCTTGAGATAGGATCATGAGCACAGAAGAGCTGCCTCAACTCCACCCTCAGTGAGGGAGAGGAGGCAAGAGACACTAGCCTTCATCAGGTCTATTTCACCCTGGGAAGCAACACAAGAAGTAAGGAGGAAAATCCCCCCATATGCAAAGTGGCACGAGTCAACCCAAAGGTCACTCTTACTAAGAGAACAGTTAGCAGCACCCACCAGAGCTGGGAACTGTGAGGAGGAGGGGAGAGGGTCAATCTTGACAAGGACCTGCTGCTAGGAGGGACCAGAAATAGTGGACTTAATCTTCTGCTTAGGAGCAGCGGACAGGACAGAAGCCTGATACATTATGATAATGTACTCAGAGAGGAGGTCAGGGACCATCTTGGCTAAATTGACCAAAGATGTCACATTGCAAACAGTGTCAGTGTAACTATGCTTAACACTGGAGGGGGGAGGGGGGTGCTTGGCAGACCAAGCAGGCTGGGAAGGAGGAGCAGGCTTGGGAGCCAGAAGAGGATGGGCAGTGGCCTTAGAAGGAGAACCACATGCTGGAACAGAGGAGGGAGGAGCAGCTGAGTTAGCCATTCTATGGATCAGAGGAGGACACTGTGGGGTATTATAAGAAAGCATGTCACTCAAGGCCAAAACCAAGGTAGGAGTGTTGGGAGAGTCATCAAAGGGCAGAACATGCCCTTGAGCAGCAAATATATGCCCTGCTATAACAGACAGAGCATGTGCAAAGCACATAAGATCCCACAGATCAGACTAAGACTTACCAGCCAGGGCTGCAAGTGAGTCATTGAGAGAGGTGACTCTATCCACCAAACCAGTGGAAGGGCCAGCAGACAGCCAGGAAACAGCAGCCAAAGAGCAGAGATGAGGAGCAAAAGCACTCACTTCTGGAGAGAGACCACTAGTAACCAGGAAAGGAGAGACTGGGGGAGCAGGAGTGGTCAAGTGTGATGCAGAGGGCACCAGGCAGGTGGGAGGGGACATGAGCTCAGCAGCAACTGAGCTGCACTTCTTCTTGCCTTTGCCCTTACAAGGGACAGGTGTGACAGGATCAGGTAGCCCAGCAGGGAGGACTGATG
>KQ962707.1:6248-21316 GCA_001563735.1 Leucoagaricus sp. SymC.cos
AGATCTAGTTGATGAGAATAAGATTGCACCCTTGCACATTGAAGGGAAAAATAATCCTGCTGATCTTCTTACTGAAAATCTCAGCTACAATAAATTCAAAAAATTTAGGGATGCCTATGGCCTCAAGATCATCAGAGAAAAATATGCCATTGAGAAACAGGATATAAAAATCCACCAAAAAGACACCAAGTCTAAATCTGCTTGACTTAATTGTCACATCGATGCTTGAGTGAGAGAGTGTGTTGAATTAAGTAAATGCTCTACATGCCTATCAGACTTCTATTAATAGTGCATATGCCAATAGTGACATCCTACATTTTTATGATGAACAATAGAGCACAGACTCCTGTATTATCCTTCATGTTATTGTGCTCTAGGACTCCATAGCATTACTGTAACTACACTCTTTTGTGCTATTTGCTGTAGCTAGTACATGAGCATGGAAGGAACATTAGCTGCACAGAAAATTCTATAAGCCCCTTTATTGTTATCTTACAGGAAACAAGAAAATAGCAGAAAATCCCAATACTTCGACTTTTGTCATGACAGACAAGGCCTCAGGTCTCAAGGCTCAACCCTGATATTTGGGCTGGCAAATCATACAGGTGACAGATAGTGCTATCCAGATAGCACCCAAGTATGGTAACATTCCCAGGCTGCGGGATACCAGAGTGAGTTCAGTGCTCAGCGCTCAACACTGTGGGGGTACTGTTGGTCCACCTCAACATGAGTATCTCATTCTACAAAAACTTGTATCTTTCAACACTCAGAACAAGTTTGTGGCATTGTATATCAGTTTCCGGTTAAAGCTTCTATGAGGTTGTTTGATTTTTATCTCCATGAGATCGGATGAGATCTTGTAGCTAATGCGACAAAATCGGCTCATCAAACGTACTTTTTCACACACCTATTTTTCTTCTGCTTGACTGCTGCAAGGGGTCTCAGTTTTCCCCCTGTATCTCAAGGGTTAGTGTGTGTACCTACGCGTATGTAAATTCTCATGCTGCCAGGTGCTCAGGATCCCGAGAAAAAGCGAGTAGCCTGACATGTGAACAATGTTAGCCCACTCATGTTCTACACATGCTGAAATATTATGACAGCTCGAATGAGGTTTTAGCCTAATATGCTATGGTTATGAATGTCAAGCATTACTTGTGGCGGTACACACGAACCACCACCATCAATATTTCTCTAGTGGTTTTACTGCGAATACAACAACCTACGACGATGCGAATCTATGGATGATAGTAGTAGAGAGCTGAATAGGAAAGGCAGTGGAAGATTTTCTGGTGTGGGGGCCAAGTTGAAGGCCATCACTACACGTGTTGGATGCACAGCATCCGCTGTCGACGTCCAAGCCACTGAGCAAGCTATGGCCAAAGCAGTTGCTGATGAGTCTAGCTCCGAATACGAGTTGTCCTCAGATGACAAAGCTCCTCCTAACATCAGGGGTTGAGCTCAATCTCGACAACGCTCTTCTAGGGCACCATCCAACACCTCCCGTCAACATCGGTCTAGGTCTGCTTCGCCTGTCCGAAATTCCCTCCAGAGTTTAGGCTTGATGCCTCGCACTGAATCACCCCCTCTTAATCAACGAGCCCTCCAACGGGGCCAATCGACGCCTCCTAACACTCAACCTTCTATTATTGAAGGTACCCTTACTCCTAGGCCTATGAAATTAATGGGCACTTTTCCTGTTACATCCCCTATGTCTATCCCTAGTGGACACCGACAACACAGCGCAGACTATGAAGTCCAGCCAAATCCTACTCAAATGTGGACTCACTTTGAGAACGTCACCAGCGACGAACACAAGCCGCTTCCAAACCTTCAAAGCATTATCGACAAGAATGCTTTCCTAAACCTCGACACCCCCTCTATGCGCTTGGGACCACATATCTCTGGTCCCAACCCTCGTGCTCAACCCAGCGAATGGGTCAGTAATACCGATGTGTTCCCTGCCTTTGACCCTGCTGGAACCACCCCTGAACCTCATGTTCCTGCGCTTAATCCGAATATCCTCAATATTGTCAATGTTAGCGCTGGCGCTAGCGCTCTATCCCACTCCTCTGCTCTACCGGAAATTTCTGGTATGAACAGTAACACCGCTCCTCCTCCCGCTAGTCTACCGGAAGTTTCTGGTATGACTAATAACGATACTGCCTCGCAAGCTATCCCACAAACAACATCTGCTGAACAACAGACACTGCCACAAAACGAAGATATTGCAATGAACAATGTTGGAGACAAGGAAACAGCCAATGCCACTCAAGGTGGTGATGCTGATCCTTTACGACCGCGTAGTCCTCCTGTTGAGGAATACCAACAAACTATTGGAGAAGCGTCTTTGACGCTACAAGAATGTGCTGACTGGATTCGCCTCTTTCCAGTCAACAGGGGAAAATATACCCCAAGTGGTGCGATCGCTGATGAAATTGCATACCTGCTTACGGCTTTATATGATGGTGGATGGGAACATACCGTCATCGAGGATTCCAGCATTATCGAGGGATACGTCCCTAAAAATGTCACTAACTTTACTCTCAAACAGCTCATGGATAGGCTTTTTTTCCCTTCCAGACTGCCATTTGTCGAAAAGAAAACCAAGGACAAGGGCAAGGCTAAAGAAGTCGTACCCTCCTCCCAACCCCTTGAAAATCAAGATGTCAAGATGATCTCTACTGAAGGTGTCAAGCAATCTACCAAACCTGTGCCTGCGCCGAAGAATATTCCTACGCCCAAACGCACTCCTCCTAAACCTCCTATCAAGGCGGCTTTTCCCCCTCCTTCTATTCCAAAGGTGAGTGAACCCTCAAAAAGTTCCAATCCCCTCCCTCCACCTCGTGCTACACAATCGACGAACAAGTCATATGCTGTGGCTTCTCGTTCTAATGCACCCACACCATCTACCACAGCCACCAAACAGGTGGTTGATTTGGTTGAACTTGTCAAACTATATGGCAACAAATTACCCGCTGACAAAATTGCGGCCATTCATCAAGCTGCTATTGGAAACAATGGCGGAGCTACTAATGATACATCTATCCCCCAAAGAAAGAAATTTGTGGTTAAATCCACCACAAGAGGACCTACTCGAAAACAGGTCCTCATTCCTTATTCTGAAACGGTAACCGTTCATTGTCTTCAGCGCCATCATCACATCCTCCAGACCATTAATAATGGTCTCATCAATCAACACTCTAAACTCCATGTACTCACTATGTCTGAAGGATGATCAGGTGATGCATTTGGACTTTCTTTTTCCACCAATCTCGTGCCTACTCCGGCCGAGCGTGAAATTATTCACGAGTGGATTTCCAAAGCTATTAGTTGCGACAAGGACAAAGTCCCTATACCTCGGGCTCCTATGTCGAAATCTTACCTCAAGATTGTTGGGGTTAACTTCTATACGCCTACTGATTGGCATGACGACGGCTCTAACCAGTTAACACCTGACGACGTTTTATATGTCATGAACCGAAACCCTCTCTTCGAGAGAATTACGCTTGCTTCTCCTCCCCGTGTCATGAGGGCCACTCCGCACTCTGACATGGCTATTATCTGGTTCGATATTTGGGACTCACAGAATGGCACTAACACCAAAATGCTCACTAATCGTTCTTTCAACTTCGACAAAGATATCGCTGTTATTCGGACATGCAACATGCACCCCGGAATTTCCCAATGCCAGAATTGCTGGAAATGGGGACACATTACTGCCAAGTGTCGATCTCAAGGATGGAAATGCGCTAAGTGTGGCGGTCCTCACAAGACTGAAAACCATCGCAATGCGGCCTGGTGCTGCCAAGCGAACCCCAAAGCTCAACCTCCTTGTGAGGCCACCAAAAAAGGGATGCCCTGTCCCCATCAGTTCAAATGTATTAACTGTAAAGGAGATCATTTGGCTAACGACAAACAATGTCCATATTGGCGTAACCGCTTCAATCGCACATGGCATGATAACAAAGCCCAAGAGGCAAAAGCTCAACGAGCTCAATGTATTGAAATCGCTATTCAGTGCAAACAGGTTACCTCTTCTCCACGAGACTGGCGAGGGTCTGATACTTCCTCATGATTTGTAAACCCATCAATAATTTGAGGGTTCTTTCTTTTAATGTTCGACATTCCTATTCGACTATGGAAACCATTCTTATCGATTCCATTGAAAATTTTGACATTATTTTTTTTCAAGAACCTGCCTGGCGTACTATTAGGAAAACTATGTCTACTAATGATCCACTAGGCAAAGACGTTATAGGGGCGCCGATCCATCCTGACTGGATCTATATGTCCGCAACCCATAACTCTCCACATGTCATGGCTTATGTCCATCGATGCCTATCCTTTCTTCGACCCTCTCTTCATTCCAACCTTACTCAAATGGACGACGATATCATCATTCTTACGCTCACACATGGACAGACCATCTACTACCTCATGTCTGTCTATTCTGACTCCAAACATCATGCTATCAATCATCTACTTCATAACGCACACCTTCTACCTCACTTCCTTTACGTCGGCGGTGACTTCAATGTTCGTTCCAAAGTCTGGGATCCGAACTTCCCCTTCCATTCCAAATACGCAGATCAACTTTGTGGTTTGATGACTGATCTGGGTCTAGACCGTATCTCACCCGACAACCCTATGCCCACTCATTACCCTTCTGACGTCACAAAGAAGCCTTCCGTCATCGATCTAATCTTTGTTTCAAACTTGGCCGAAGTAGATCATTGTCACATTCACAACGACATCCACGACCAATCGGATCATGCTCCGGTTGCTGTTAATATTCCTATCAACACGCTGATGGTCCCTGTTACCAAACGAGTCATCAAATCCAGATCTGACGAAGAAAAGGAATTTCTCTTAGAGTTGGCTGGAGGACTTGGATCGCTTCAGCACGCTAATCTTTCGACTGAGAATGATATTGAAACATTCTCGGTGCAGATGGCTGCTATATTCGAAAAAGCATGGAATCGCAATGCTTCGACATCAACTATCACCTCGTGCTCCAAGTCATGGTGGAATGAGGAGTGTAAAGCGGCTTTGGAAGAATACAGGGCTATTAAGAGTAAAGAGAAGTGGAAGATCTTTAGGAGGATGACACGCATCGCGAAGCAGAAGTTTTTCGATGCTAAAATTGATGAAATCGCAACGTTCAATAATCAGCCATGGGATCTGATGTCATGGACCCGCGATCGAAAGTTACCACCTGTCAAAGCCATCAACTACAATAATGAACCTTGCAATTCACTAGATGATCTATGGAACGCTCTTAACAACACATACAACTCCGCCCAAGACCGTCCTATTCGCAAAGACATCTTAGGCCAACTCTCTCATATTCCTACTTGGCAATGGCTACCGTTCACCCTAGCCGAACTACACAAATCCCTTAAAAGTTGCTCCAACACGTCAGCACCTGGCCTTGATCATATCACCTGGCGACATATCAAGATGATCTTTCAATTAAACAATCACTCTTCCTCCTCCATTTTAAGACTTGCTAACACCTGTCTTGATATAGGATACTTTCCTAGTCATTTTAAGACTTTGATCTCCGTCATTATCCCCAAACCCAACAAACCATCTTACGACACCCCGAAAATGTTTCAACCAATCGTTCTACTCAATACGTTTGGAAAACTTATCGAAAAGATGCTCACCAATCGTTTACAATTTGAAGCATCCAAACACGCCGTGATCTTTCCTTTCCAATTTGGAGGCATCGTCCAAAAAAGCGCTGAAGACGCTGGCGTCTATCTCACGCATCTCATACACGCCGGGTGGTCTAAAAAGCTACATACTAGTATTGTCGCTTTTGATATCGCCCAATTTTTCCCTTCCCTCAATCATTCTCTTTTAATTGACATTCTTGATAAACAAGGTTTTGCACCTTGCATTGTAAAATTTTTCACAAATTATTTGAAAGATCGTCATACTATGTATTCATACAATTCACATACTTCCCCCTCTTTTGACGCTAATGTAGGAGTAGGACAAGGCTCTGCATTATCCCCTATCCTTTCTGGACTATATCTAGCTCCACTTCTTTTCCTTGCTCGACAACGATCAGCAGGACTTTCTACTCTTCTATCTTTCGTTGATGATGGACTTATTATTGCTCAAGGAGAATCTTGGATTAGTTGTCATAATCAGCTTATCACCACTTACCGAATTCTCTCCTCCCTTTTTAGCGACTTTGGACTTATTCTCAAACACAAGAAATCCGAAGTATTCAATTTTTCGAAAAACCCCAAAGACATGAATCCTGCTATTGATTTAGGATTCGCGCCTTATACTTCTTCCTCTCCCCTACGACCCAAACAATACTGGTGATATCTTGGCTTCTACTTCGATCGCCAACTCAACTTTCATGAACATGTTCGATATTGGTCCACCAAAGCCTTGTCGGCGACTCACGCTATGAGAATGCTCGGAAATTCTGTCCATGGCTTACCCCCTCATCATAAACGCACGCTCTATCGAACATGCATCATCCCCCTCACCACTTATGGCTATCGACTATGGTATTTCGCCAATGCCAAATGCTCAAAGAATCTCAAAATTCTACAAAAACTCCAATGAATGGCGTCTTTATGGATTACTGGTGCCTTTCGTACCTCCCCTACTGGTGGCACTGAATCTCTTGCTGGACTCATACCACTTCCTCTTCATCTTTCCAAACTCGCCAAGTGCTCAGCTTATCAATATGCTACCCTCGATAAGTCTCATCCAATTTTCTCTTTACTAAGCGCCCCAAACTCCAAAGGCGCCCTACCTCATCCTTGTTCTATTGACAACTTGTCAGACAAAGAAATCAAGATCACAAGTGGTCCTGTCATTGAGGCGGATCGATCGCTACTCAAGTTGAATGAAAAATTCTTTCCTTTTCATGAGTCCAATTATCCCGGTTCACATATTCTCAATAATTTCTCTGACCATTTTTCCTTTTTCAACTACAATAGGTCCAATCTTGAGGAACTCGGTATCCACTCTTGAAGACTAGATGCAGTCATACACTCTATCCACTCTCATCCCAATCAAGTCATCGTCGTCGTCGATGGCTCTATCCCAAACTCTACTTCTCATTCAGCCACAGCGTCCTATCAAATATGGTGCAGTCGATCTCTTATCCATTCTGTTACTATTCCATCAGGAACCGTCACTCCTCCTGAAGTTAAACTTGCAGCACTTTGTTTCGCCTTTAACAAAGTCGTCACCATTCCTGATATCGATCACGTTACTGTCATCACTGACAATATGTCATCGGCTCGGCACATTCTAGACCCTTCCATTCATGAAGGCCAGACACACTCTATTTTTACCGCCAACGTCATTCGCCCTTGGCTAGAACATTCCACTGATAGAAAAATCGACTTCTGGTATATCCCTACCTCCAGCGCCAAATGCGACTGCAATGCCGTGCCTACCAATCCCAGACAACATTGTTGTCTATTCCGCAAAGTCCATCGTAACGCCCGCGAAACATCATATACTTCCCAGCCACTACAAACTGTTTCATATGGTTTCTTACGAAAACGCGCCACTGATAAAGCAAAAAATCTATGGCGCACATTATTTGAAAACGACCTCACGTATAGAGGTCATAGTTTCTTGCTACTCAAGAGTAAACGCTTCAAAGACTCTTGGTTATGGCCGCAATACCACAATGGTGGATCCTGGCTTCGCGAACTTCGAGGTTCTAACAACCCCGATAGTCACACCTTCATCACAAACTTTAATGTCACCATACGCGTGATCAGAGCCATTCTCAATCACGCTCCTATTGGCTCATACCAAGCTCGTTTTTTCCCTTGTGAATCTGTAGGCTGTAATTGCGGCTATAGGTTCGAAACACGTGAACACATCATCCTTTCCTGCCCACTATACAAGCGTCCTCCATATCCTATTGAGACGCTCCAACATCTTATCGACTTCCTTGGCAATAATCCATCTGCATTTGCCTTTAGCAAAGTCAACCCGCTAACGCAAGCGCCTTTACCTTACACCCCAATATCTCACACTATGACATGCCGGGCTGCGTATTCACGTCTCCGTGTCACTCCCCCAGTACGCCGGGTTGCGTTTTTACGTCTCCGTACTGACAACTCCACTTTCACTCCTGCATCTTATCTTCATGAGTTGGCTTACCGGTAAGTCCCCCTCTTGAACGGACATATCACTCTTCCCCCACCTCTTCAATTTCACATTTTATCCCATTTGGCGTTAGTTTCTTTTTCAGACTTTGTACTTAGGATAGTCTAGCTACGTGTTACGACTCTTTGTATATCTCATTCTCAATATCGCTCTATTTCTTTAGCATCTGTAGTTTGATTAGTTTATTCCTAGCTCTGTTTGTACTTAGTTAGGCACGGACTGCGCTCGAGCACAATGACAGCTCGAATGAGGTTTCAGCCTAATACGCTATGGTTATGAATGTCAAGCATTACTTGTGGCGGTACACGAGGTCAATTGATTCTCTTTGACTGCTCACAAGTAACAAAATGAGATTGAACACATTGATTCGGACGTTCCGAACACCAGTCAGGGATAGACCAGGGAAACGTCATTGGCGTTGATTGTTCGGAAGGTCTCTGGCATAAAAGCCTCCAGCCATCTCCTTCCAACTACAATCTCGACTTCCACATTTTGCCTTCCAATCATTCTCAATATGCGAACCAAACTCCTGACTTTGCTCACATCCGCTGCGCTTGTTGTCGCTCAGTCTATACCCCCCAGGGCGTTGATCCACATACAGATCGATGATGCTTGTGTTGGGGCTACACGGGCCTCAGTAAGCTGAATCTCCTGTGAACTTTGAAAGAATCCCATTGCCCCTCTTTCCTTCTTCCTTTCAGCCTGGAGCAGCCGTCGTCTCTATGTCCTGTGGGCCACCGCCCACACTGTGGATGCTCCCACAAGGTAGCGGCCCCAACAGACAGATCGCACTTTATGGTTCCAACTTGTGTCTCGCTACTCGTGCATCCGGTGCGTCTTAGCAGATTTCTGGGATAGGTCTTGGAACTCAATATGCATCCAACACAGGCGCTGGCCCCCTTATTATTACACCCTGTTCGTTTGATGATCCATTGCAGATGTTCACCATTCCTGATATGTCCGGACCTCTGTCGCAAAATGACATGTGTGCGACTCTTCCAAGCAACAATGGGCAGCCTATTGAGATGCTCCAGTGTGACGAAACCCCACAACAGGAGTGGATCCTGTCCGAAGTACAGGACTAGCATTATTAGCCTGGTATACAATACAGGATCCTGTGTCACGTATCTTCATCTCGATTGACTAGATGTAATATCGAATAGTGCACTTGGACATGAACGTAGGGACAGGCTTGACACATTATGCCCGTACATGAAACATCTCCATCACTGTAGATTCTTGGTCCTTCTCGAAATCGTCGCGCTCGTCTCCGTCGATCGGAGCATCCCTGATAGCAAGACGCTGTGTGTTTCCACCTATCACTGTATGTTGAGCTCGATTGGAGTGATGAACAAAGGCAGAACGGACCAAACAAGTTCCTTGACCTACGACGGCTGTTGGTCAGGCTGAAATCATGTATCGACAAGTTACGGCTGACCTTGTTCACGACGTCTTTGATTCCCTCGACAGCCACCCACTTCCGACATTTCTGGCACTTGCCATGAAGAATCTGCGATCTTTCCTTCGTTGTTGCATTCGGGCAGGCGATGACTTGAAAGGCAGACGGTGGAGGAAATGGGCGTCCAGTTATGGTGCTGGGGAAACTGTACAACGGTCAAATATAGTACCTCCCGAGTCAACCGAGGAGACGTACCATGGATGTACGCATGTGATAGCTGACGATAATCAGCTCAGATAATAGCGCTTTTCAAGTTAGGACTCTGTTAATTGAAACCAGCCAAGCGATTCCCATACCACTTTAAGCCGTTTACTTCATGGCAAACCAATTCTTTCGATTCTATCCACCATATCCACGAGATTCCATACATATTGGACACAGACCAAGTTTCAAAGGTCCTTTCCCTTTGACAAATCGAGTGGGTAAACGTTTAGGTGTCGCCAGAACTACAAAAATTTGACAAAGTAAAAGGAGACTTGGGAACGAATGAGCTCAAGATATGATCAAAGAACGTTTGACCCGCTCAGAGTCAGGAGGCTGGAAGTAGGAGCTGATAAGGTAGCGTTGAGAGAATAGCGGAAACATTGATAGAAACTCAACTGATGGAGGAAACATGCGAGTAGCGAAGGCATGAACCGAGACAGCAGCAGACGTCGCGGGCGAGGTCATACATAGTGCCCTCGTCAAAGGCAAGTGTCTAGAGTCCGACTATGGGAGACCAAAGGCGAGGAGGAAATTGGAGCATCCACTTCCGGGGCAGGCACAAGCCGGTGAGGGGAAAAGCCATCCGTCCTGTTGAAAACATGCTGAAGCTTGATTGGAAATTCCGACTTTACCATGGCCATGCAGTATTGAACCTGTATCATGATCATCACAATCGGGTTCTGATAATTCGACTCGTTGGTTCAGTGCAGAACTTTGACGTGGAGGTATTCTCAGTCGTAGTTATGGTCATTTTGGAGACATAACTGGCGTGTAAGAGGAAACACCCAGTCTGCGTGTTGAGCGCTAGCGAGCGCGCGGCGAAGGACAGGTGGTTTGTGATGTGCGAGGATCTTTTATTTGTACATGTTAGTAACAGGATGCACAGTCGACCTTCTCATAATGCATGACGTAGTAATGCATATTTCTCATAATGCATAGGATTTCCATGCCACCATTGAGGTGCAGTGGGAATCATAGGGTGTAATGCATAATGCATAATGCATAGGGCTTGACTAGGCAATATGCATCACGGCGGGTGAGCGCTTATCACCAGAATTGGATTTTGGGCCCAACAAACCCGCCTTGAAGCTGATTTTGAGCCCATTGTCCACCAAAATTTGCTCCCACGGTCTCAAAAAATGGTTTTAATTGCAAATTGGTAGGGAATTGGCAAACGATGCGCTCGAAAAGTTGAAATTGCTGTTGCTGAACAGGCCGGAGCCTCATATTCAAGTTCTTACTCCACCTTCATTTGAACACTCTACTGCTCCTTTCTCTAGTACTCATCTCTATCATATCATACAACTGTCTTTACAGGTTTAATGTCCAAAGGGGTGGTGCAACGAAAGCCTCGTCCCAAACTCCCTCCTTATGTTCAAAAACCCAAGGAAGCAAAGCAACCAAAGAATGCACCAAAAATATCAGCTCGTCAATAATGGTGGGAATGAGGCTTAGAATTGGGAACAGTGAAGGTAGCTACAGTTGGTTGATTTTTGATAACGATGTGCTACCCAGATTGTCACATGGGAATGTGATGTGACATTTCTCCTCTTGCATAGTGCTCATAATGCATAAGGTTTTCGTGGCACCAACTCTATGCATTATGAGAAGGTCGACTGTATATCACATATTCTGTGTCCCTAACAGTCCACCGTCGCTCCAGAGTCTGCTCAGCCTCTTGTCACCTCTTCCTTGGGCCAACTTGGGTCGATCTCGTCCTCATGCTCCTTGGTTGTAGTCAACTTGCTAGAGTCGCTATTGAACTCCACGGTGCACTGACGTGAATCTCGGCCTTCAAAGCTCTGATAGTGGTATGCCTTTCCCTTTTTTCCTCGTCGTTTAATCATTATTATTGACCACAGAAAGTAGAAATTGACGTAGTCGAGCCTAGCGAAATGACCACCAGTGCTCATATTGAACCCGTCGACAATGACGCCAAAGACGCCGATATAGACAGAGCAGATACACCGATCCCATGTGGATGGCTAGGAAGGGAGTTCTCATATTCTAATCTGGCGAGTCAGGACGCAACTGTTCTGGAGTCCTGTATGGGTCCTTGAGGGCAGCAAGACTTTGAGCAGGTGCCTGTGCTTGCACCTCGTCAACCTCAGCGGAATCCTCGCCATCGCAACAAGCCTCCTCCAGCCGGAGAGGCTGGGAGAGGAGATACCAATAATCCAATAATCCGAGATGGACAGCATGGTGATTAGATGACGACAGCTCCTGCGATAAACACACGCAGATATATCTCCATCTACTATCCTTGTCGTGCACTCATCTCGTCGCCTACAAAAAGTCGAAACTCTCGTCCCGTCTTTTCCCCCTCTTGTTCTACTCTTCACTTTTTGACACTCCACTCCTATCCCTTCGCCACGCCTGATCATAACGCTTTCGACAGTCTTCCTGGCAGTGCCTACTGCTCAGTCCTTCCCTTCCCTGGTCGCCAGGTGTCTCTCCGCGCGTCTGACCTTTAATAAGACTATCCAGAAGCGCAATGACGTGAAACTCAACGCGCTTATCTGAATCGGTCACTGGAAGCTTGTGCATATCCGGGATGCTCTTATCCAATGGTGCGTGTTTATCTGTATCTGATCCATTAACGCAATGCTGAACTGTCTTGTGAAGGAATCGTATATTGGATACGGCGACGTTCGCTCCTGGTTTGTACCATGCCGGCATCTCGACACAGAGCGTTGTGGAAAAGACGTTGTATAAGACCGAGAGAAAGGTGCGACATAACCTTGGTCGCAAAAAGTTCTTGGAACAAGTCATAGCTTGGAAGAACTAGTGCGAATTACCCTTCCTTATTTGCTTCAAGTGTCTGACGCGCATCTGTAGATACCAGGACCATATCATAAAATAACTCTATAGACTCGGATGTTCATACGACTGAGATCGCAGATCATTCATCATGGATCCAAAACCCGTCATCGAAACACTCTGTCGTCTCCACGAAGACGGTATAATCTACCGAGCCAACCGTCTCGTCAACTAGTGTGTCAAACTCAACAGCATCTCTCCAATCTCGACGTCGAACAAAAACAATTCACGGGTCGTACATTCCTCAATGTACCCGGTTATGAGGCTAAAAGGCAATTCGAACTCGGAGTCTTGACTTCATTTGTTTGGGTCAGGCGAGAATATTTTCATTACTACGACTCGGCCAGAGACGATGTTGGGTGATACGGCTATTGTTGTTCATCTGTTATATCGGGGAGGAACAGAAGGATTGTGACAAATGAGATTGCTAGGATATGAAGTATAGTACGGGTGCGGTGAAGAACACGTCGGCGCATGATCCGAACGACTATTAGGTTGGGGTGAGGCATGGGTTAGATATTGTGAATATTTTGAATGATGATGAAACATTGAATGTGAATGCTGGGGAGAGGTTCAAGGTGAGCGATTAGAGTATTGTGGTCGGGGGAAACCAATTTGATTTTTTCCCTTCATGAATGAAGGGCATGGAACGGTTCTACACGCGTGTGGCTGTTGTCAAGGCTTTGAAAGAAGTCGGGTTGTATGTTGATAGCAAGGACAATCCAATGCAGATCCTTGTTTTTGGCAAGTCGGATGTTATCGAGCCGGTCTTGAAGCCTCAGTGGTGGGTCAACTGCAAACCTCTTGCCGGAGAGGCTATCACGGTGAACATTGCTTCGTCTTCGATTTGCTGAACTTCAGGCGCTGAGTGCTTATGAAAGCGAACGAAAGCTGGAGAGCTGTTGATTACACCTAAGCAATCGGAGAACGAGTGGTACCGGTGGTTGGAGTTAGAGTATTGTGGTCGGGGGAAACCAATTTGATTTTTTCCCTTCATGAGTGAAGGGCATGGAACGGTTCTACACGCGTGTAGCTGTTGTCAAGGCTTTGAAAGAAGTCGGGTTGTATGTTGATAGCAAGGACAATCCAATGCAGATCCTTGTTTTTGGCAAGTCGGATGTTATCGAGCCGGTCTTGAAGCCTCAGTGGTGGGTCAACTGCAAACCTCTTGCCGGAGAGGCTATCACGGTGAACATTGCTTCGTCTTCGATTTGCTGAACTTCAGGCGCTGAGTGCTTATGAAAGCGAACGAAAGCTGGAGAGCTGTTGATTACACCTAAGCAATCGGAGAACGAGTGGTACCGGTGGTTGGAGGGTATTCAGGATTGGTGTAAAGGGGGTGCTATGAAAGCCAAGACCATCATGTTGGAGCATTAGTCGGAAGGGATCGGTCCCCCTATTGTTGGAGTGCAAAGCTTTTTCTGAGATGTAGAACCGCCCAGTCCTTTGACTCGCTCTCCTCTGGTAGACTTGAAGACGCTCATAGTTTGATTGCACATCACTATGCCAGCTACTGCACAACCTCGACACAATCAGACCTGCGAATCCAAAAATACTGAAGAGCTCACTTTGATTACCTTACAACTGAAGGACAATCATGGAGGTGTGGGGGAAGGTTGTGAGTCGGTCGGGGATAGTGGTTGAGGACTAGGGAATTGAATCGAGATAAGATAACGAGATAATAACCTTGTTCGAGCATTGCGAGATAAGCGAGTGTGTAAATTAGATGTCGAACTACAAGTTACAGGAGCATATTTATACTAAGAGGAGACAAAGGGACGAGAGAAATGAAAATGGGAAATACTAAAAACACGGCTGAAAGAGGAAATAAGTAAAAATCACGATCGACGCACGCGACAACACCGTCTATGCCACACGTCCACGTCACCGACGCATCCAAGCGCATCAGAATACGACATTACACGTGTAGCCGAGCGGCTACCCTACACCTTCCCCTTTCTTTCCAAATGTAACTGCCCTCAGTCGTCTTCGTCAACCACTCCTGATCCTGCCATGTCATTGTCTTCAATTCCACCCAAGTCCTTCGGATCGACGAATTCGGTGATTTTGAGGCGTTTGCGAGAACAGGGACGATAAGGAATGAGTCGAAAAGCCGTGAACTTGAGACAAGAAACAGCGCCGTTGATCCCTGCAAGGATGTAAGCACCACTTCAAAGACGTTTGACAACTATCATAGGCCCAAGATATCGAGATTTGCACTTGCGGCCGACATCGGGTTTGATCTTTTTGTTGAGCACTAATACAAGTTCACCGGGACCAAAGTTGTAGTCGTGAATACGATTGGGTCGAAATCACGGATCGAGGCATAACGAGCCACCGGGACTTTGTCGTGTATCTGAGCCAAATCTTCGCCGTGGTTTTGAAGCATGCGAGCAGGAGTAACAAGGAGTTCGGAGTCGGA
>KQ962709.1:12543-25581 GCA_001563735.1 Leucoagaricus sp. SymC.cos
TTCTCATTCTTAACTTGCGCAAAAAAACACAGGTACCACAAGTCCATCTTCATACTCGATTACGATAGATAAATTGAGCGCGTCGTGTTGTTCGTCTTTTGGTAGAGGTTCAGGCATGACAAATAAACAAAAGGGTCCTTCAATAATTCAAGATCGAGTGGCTGAAGAGGTAGGCGGGCCAGGTGTAGTCTTGGAGAATTTGTATGGTGGCTGGTCACGGAGATGAATTGAGTGATGATGTAAACATTTGAGGTGAGGGTGGTGGATGACGGTTTGGCTGGAGTGAATAGGCGAATGAGGGTAATTTCTATGGTGGGTCGTGCGCGTGGTGGTTGAGAAAAGGAGTAATGCCGGCGGTTAGTGTTATTCAGTTCAAGCCCCTATGTGGAAGAAAAGGGTGTTTCGATGTTTCACGGAGTATATACCGAGAAAAAACTACACACTGACGACACCAATACAATCACCCTAAGACGCGACGAGAGCGGCTCAAAAAGATAATGGGATGAGGGTGGATAAATCCAATGCAGGGCGGTTTGAAGGAGAAGCCTTATCTCAATAAGAAAGTAGTGGTTGGATTTTTGAGCCGCGCAGCCACACGCCAGAAGCGGAGGCCGATCTGCTAGACGCGATCTGGCGCAGTCCCTCGCAGGAGGGTTTCCACAGGGGGTTGTTGGAGGTAAGGAAAAGTATAATACCCGTTCATGACATCGTCATGCCATAGTACTTCAAGACTCATTGGTACATGCGGTGAGACGGATGGATAGAACTTCTAAAAGGCAACCCTTTCCATACTTCCACATTCTCTCATTACACTCTACCAAACTCTCCGGAACCATTTCTACGCCTTCGGTGTTGCCCATCGTCCCATATTCACGGATCTAATCTCTTTGTTTTCCGGTTGCGACCCCTACCGACTGATGGATTTCATCACGGCTCGACGGTCCTCGCCATCTAATGTATTCTATTTTAGGAGATATTATATATCTGCTTCACTGACGACTAAAGTGAGCGAAGTACGAGGGTGAGTTACGAACCATATCAACTGGTTTGATCCCTACACAGCAACGTGAATTAGCCAATTCAGCCCAATCATCACTCTTTACCTCAATGAGAGAATAGGCACGTCGCCAGTAATACGGAAGATGGTGTAGGAGAATATAGAGAAACATAGAAAGGCTCCGAGCTGGAGCTTATCATAGGTACCGTGGAAGCAACTTGGAGCATTCTTTAT
Organism: Leucoagaricus sp. SymC.cos; assembly: GCA_001563735.1. NCBI lineage: Eukaryota > Fungi > Basidiomycota > Agaricomycetes > Agaricales > Agaricaceae > Leucoagaricus > Leucoagaricus sp. SymC.cos. The sequence continues at coordinate 13,775 of KQ962709.1, forward strand.
CAAAAGCAACTCAGCCATAGGACAAGCCGTAAGCACGCTTACACTAGTTCGACTTATCCTCGCACACATCCTCCCTGAGCAGGCCGTCGTCACAGGGCTGACAAAATCACGAAGCGGTAGTGTGTCCAAACATCAATATTGTATGTAGTCCTAACAACAATACATCATGTCCGGCAACGAACAGAGTCACGTCCAATACATACAATCATCAGGTAGCTTGTGAATGAGTATAAATGTCGCCTACGATCTCTTTCATCATCTGAAACCCATCTTGAGACAATATATCCAAGTTCCACTCTCCCGCGAGAAAGTCCGACGTAGGACCTGCCAAAGGCTCCAGAAGCGGTGAGACCGGGGGATCGACCGTATTTGTCACCGTATCACCGCAGTATACGCGCATTTTGGTGCCGAGGAGAGAAATTCCCCAGAGGCGAGGAAGGGGACATGCTTCCAGCATTTCGGAATACCTAAGATCAGGATGGGTAAAAGTTCATCGTTGCAGGTCCGGGATTGACCGATTTCTCATTTGCTGGTCCGCAAGATAGCGTAAGTCTGCTGAGAGATTCCAATGGTCGTCCTTAACTTCGACTAAGCAGACAAGGTCATTGGAGTTGCGAGGCAGACCTAGACAGATGTTATAGTTAACAGCGTCGCGGATACGGCCGTCCTTAGGAATGGGCTGGGGAGCGACCAAGAACATGAAGTCGGGCTCTCGAAAACAATAGTACAGGAGCGTTAGGTATGAACCGTGGTAGCGGAACGGGAATGACATAGGTCTGTTGCGTATGCTTTCGAAGAGAGTCAGGAGGGTGGCAGGCCAAGCATGGTCTTCCAGGAATTGCATCGCAAGATGATCGGCAAGCGTACAGGGACAATATGCTCTGACCGAAAGCGATAAGGGAGTAAAATGGGAAATGGAGATGTAAGAATCGTAAGAATCGTGACATGTGAAGTGAAACACACGGAAGGTCCACGTGATAACCGGGTGCCGGTTCCAGCCGGGTTCCGGTACCCGTATGTACTCACGGGGTCGCGGCATTGCCGCGTGATGGGCGCCGCTGGGACCCCATAAAATATAATTCAGTAGTTCAGATGCAGGAATGGACTGAGACAGAGTCAATTCGAAATAGATTCCGAAGAGACATTTGTTGTATTGAGAGTACATGTTCCTACCACATGAAATGAATTAGTGGAAGCCCATCTGTGGGGTTTAGACACCTGATACTCCCACAAAACTGGGCTAACTAGCCCTGTTTTACAACTTTTGCATACAGGAGCATTAAAGGGCCATTAACCCCTGGCCTTAGCAAATAAAATATGAAGTTTCTGGGCTGAAATGTGTGAGCAACATCCCAAATGACTCCCACACCCATGCCTGACCTCAACAAGGCCATCACATCAACACACCAAAGTGCCTTCCTGCCCCTCCTGTCTCTTCTGCTCCTCTTATATATGCTATTAGACATATCTATGTACTTATGACATATTTCTGTATGTTATTGGTAGTAAATCAGGTATGAGAAAGGAAAATACATCCTGAAAGGCCACCCAATGCATGATCCTAATCTAAAAATATATGTTATCTTTTTTTTAATTTAATTTTTTTAATATCACAAATTTATTACATGGTGCGCAGTAGCAGTCTGTGCCCAGGTTAGTAGCCTGGGATACTGTAACGAGTACATCCAAAGGCGACTACATAACTACAGTACAGCTAAAAAGTAGAATATGTCCATCATGATCAGAGTTCTACTAATGCCTCCCTCCTTAATAAGCGACAAGAGCCTTGTCAATATTTCAGTTTCAGCAGCGATGGCCTAGTGCATGCCTATCCTTGTGCTCAGCCTCCACTGTCTTCTGGGAATCCTCCTAGAACATCTTCTGCCTGTTTGAAGGGGCCAACTTTTCAGCCAACCACCCCTAATCAAAGTGGTGATGCCAGAATGAGCATCGTTAGTTGCTAGCACTATGCTCCCCTGAGTAGTTCACACAGCACATGGCATGTGGGCATAGGGCTCCTGCAGGGGTCAGTTCCTTGGGTGGCTTGGCAGAGGGGTTACCCCTGCAATAGGAAGCATGATCACAGTGACTGGCCTCAGTATGAGGACTAGCACACTGGGGGAATTAGGGGGCCTGAGAATGACAGGCATGAGTAGAGTGTCCCCAGCATCAGCAATGCTAACACAAAGGAATGCTGGAGTGAGAGCAGGCTGTGTGCACAAAGCATGAAGCTAGGCCAAACTGAAAGGAAGTGCCAATCAGGTGCTTAGCAGCAGCACCTGACTAGGAGTCAAAAATATCAAACCACACAGTAGCAGTATTGGCATGTCAGGAGTTGCATATAACCCTAGGGCTATTTGCAAGAGTAAAGAAACTAGCCATATGAGACTTCCCCATAACAGTCCATATATCAGAGGTGGTAATTTGCTGACTATCTACCCTGAAAAAAGGAATGTCAATGATCTTAAGATAAGACTGTGAATATGGAAGGGAGGCCTCAACTCCACCCTCAGCAAGGGAGAGGAGGCACTGAACACTAGACTTAACTAGGTCTATTTCAACCTAGGTAGTGATGCAAGAGGTGAGGAGGGAGATCTCCCTATAATTGAAGTGGCAGGAATTAACCCAAAGGTCACTCTTGCTGAGGGAATAGTTGGCAGCCCCAACTAAGGCCAGGAACTGCAAAGAAGAGAGGAGTAGGTTGATCTTGATGAGAATCTGATGCCAGGAGGGACCAGAGACAGTGGACTTGATTTTACACTTAGGAAGTGCTGGAGGGACAAAGACCTGATGCATTGCAATGATGCGATCAGATGGGAGGGTGGGGACAGTCTTGGCCAAGTTGACCAAAGACATGATATTGCAAACAGTGTCAGCATAACTACACTTAACACTGGAAGGAGGAGGGGGGTGCTTGGCAGAGCAAGCAGGCCTAGGAGGAGGGGCAGGCTTAGGAGCCAGGAGAGGACAGGCAGTAGCCTCTGAGGGGGGACCATATGTAGAGAGAGGGGGGGCAGGAGCAGCTGAGTCAGCTATTCCATAGGTTGGAGGAGAACACTGCAGAGCATCACAAGGCAGCATATCACACAGGGCAGAAACTAAGATGGGTGTATTAAGAGAGTCATTGAAGGACATAACATGCCCTTGCAAAGTGAAAACATATCCCACTATAACAGAAAGGGTGCAGGCAAAGTGCATGAGATCCCAGTTGTCATGCCAAAGCTTGTCAGCAAAGACTGCAAGGGAATTGTTAAGAATAGTGATTTTCTGCACAAAATCAGTAGAGGGGTCAGGAGGTTGATAGCCCCAATCACCAGAGACTAGAGGACAAATACAAGGAGCAAAAATACTCACTCCAGGAGACAAGGCGCCAGTAACCAGAGAGGGGGAGACTGGAGGGGCAAGGGTAGCAAGGTGTGATGCAGAAGGTGCCAGGTGAGCAGAAGGAGGAGTGAGCTCAGCAGCAACTGAGCTGTGCTTCTTCTTGCCTTTGCCCTTGTGAGGGACAGGTGTGATGGGATTGGGTGGCCCAGCTGGGAGGACCAATGCACAAGGAGTAGAGGGGCCTGCTATCTCAGCATCATCCCCCTGCAATGGAGTTGGGCTCAACATCTCAGCCTCAGACTCAACTTCAACATTCTCATCCCAAGGACAATTCTTCATACTACGTATATACTGACTGGTATCAGACATAGTGAACTAAGACATGACCAGGACTGCAAACAATGATGGTGGTATGTGGGAAAGAAGAGATAGAAATATATATTATCAGAGTCTTGAGCTCAATTTTTCCCTACTCTCTTTATTGCTTCAGATAATGATTCTGACAGTTACCTGTCCTTGGTAGACTCAGAATAAATGTCAGACTGCTCTATATATATATAGACACTCTACTAAATATAGAATATATGTAAAATTTACCTAATCTAATATATCTCAGAATATTTTATTTTTTAAAGATTGTCAATAAAGAGGACAGCATGCCTGGTTGCTAGATATAGCCACAGTTATAAATACTAATATGTCTGTCTGTGTTATGACTCTGGGTAGATTACTCTGGATAGTTCTATGGACCATAGTTTTATTTTCTACTACCTGGTGTTACCCAGTATTTCCTATTCCTGTATACTCTGTGTTACCTTGTCCCTTTAGTATAAGTACTCTAGGTAGAGCCCTGTGTTCCTTATGCTTTACCAATTGTACTCTTCCCTTACTCACCCTCAAGCCTTTGCCTAAGTTGCAACCTGAGTTCACTCATAAGGTCATAACAGTTTCTACACTAGATACTCTTTTCCAGAAATATAAAATTCCTTAGATTGTAGTGACATCAGTCCTATGAAGAGGACAATCCTGTCAGAGGAAAATGAAAACAAGCACTAGCAGCAAGTATAGCTGAGCAACTGGCAGACAAAGAATATGTACAGCAAATACTACAGGAAGAATGAGATAACAAGACACCAGAAGAATCATCATCAGAAACAAATGAAGAAGAACCCAAACCCAAGCCAGAACATAAAGAAGCAGAAGGAGAATCTGCCCAAGGAATAGAACATTTGTCAGAAGTACTAGGATCACTCAACATCAGCAGACAATCAATGTCAGAAGAATCGGACAGCACAGAAATGTCTTAAGAACATGAAAGAATGGATATGCAACCACAGCCAGCCCCACAGACTATAATACAGACCCAAACCAAGTCCTTCTTACCTAAACCAGGGTACTTCAATGGAACAAGAACAAAATGGGAAGATTGGTGGAGGAGTATGTTACTTTATATTACAGGAAACGATATTACCAACAATAGGCAATGAGTCACAGTGGTACTCGCTAGGATGAAAGGAGGGACAGCAGGATCATTTGCATCTGTCACAATGAATGATATCATAAAGGAAAGTTGGTGGGCAACCTTCAACTGGGATAACTGGGCCAAAGAGTTAGAAGGCAGGTTTGCAGATGGAATGGGGTCAGGAGAAGCAGAATGGAGAATTGAGGAATTTAGGCAGAGAAGGATGCACATTTAAGACTTCTTAATCGAATTCAAAGTCCTCAAGTGCAAAGCCAACATAGATGATGGCTATGCCCTCTTCTTACTAAAAAAACATGTTCACCCTGATGTCATTAAAACTATCATGGAATACCCCACTGACTACCAACCGACCACTTACAAGGAATGGATGACATACATCAATACTGTTGGAAAGGGATATGAATTTGCTGACTTGAAATGACAACGCCTCACAGGTAGTGGTGTCATATATGGAGGACGAGGACAACTTATGGAGATCAGACATATGACATCCCAAATGCCACATTATATTGACAAAGGAAACCCCAAGTGCTTTAGTTGTGGCAAATTTGGCCACATCACAAAGAATTGCACTGAGCCAAAGGCCACATGCAATCCAGCCAACAAACCTCAATGTTTCAATTGTGGCAAGTTTGACCACATCTCCAAGTACTGTAAAGCCCCATGATGAAACAAACCCAGCTTCAGAACTATAACAGAAGCACCAGATGAAGGAAGAAAAACTGATGAGGAGGGTTTTATAGAAGGCTCAAAGTAAAATGCATAAACCTTTGAGCCTATAAACATAGAGTTTCTGTCCTCCAGTCCCCACAATATATTATTCCCCAACAACAAAACTCTCAGTGTAAACTCCTCACCACCCCCACAGTAAATCAACAAGCAATGGTCAAAGCTCTCATCGACTCAGGATGCACTCATACGTGCATATTGGAAGACAAAATCCAAGAACTAGAGATACCTGTGAAGCCAATCACTGCCCCTTTTGAAGTCTTTAATGCAGATAGTACCCCAAGTGGTCATAAACCCATCATCCACTATGCCGATATCATGCTCGACACCCATGGCCACTGAGAACAAATTGAAGCAGTAGTCACAACACTGGAGTCTGCAGACATGTTTTTAGGACATGATTGGTTAACCCACCATAACCCCGAGATTGATTGGAAAAATAGTATTGTCAAATTTACAAGGTGTTCCCCCAGTTGCCACATCCCTCACTGCAATATATGCATCAAACCCCACATTTGAAAACTTCAAATACAAGAACTTGATGAGGAGGAGAAAGAACAACCAGACCCAACTATGGCAGCCAACTTACCAACCTACATGAAGGAATATACTCACCTGTTCAACAAAACCAACTTTGACAGACTCCTTGATTGGACACAATGGGACCATGAAATCAAATTAACAGAAAACACACCCCCAGAACTTCGAGCAAAGATATACTCCATGACCCTGAAGGAAAAAGAAGAACTCAATGTATTTGTAGATGAAAATCTAAAGTCAGGAAGGATACAAGTCTCGAAATCACAATATGCTGCTCCATGTTTCTTCATTCCAAAGAAGGATGGATCAAAATGACTAGTGTAAGACTATCAAAAAATCAATCAGTATATGGTTAAGGACAAAACACCCATTCCTCTCATCAGTGAAGTGGTAGACTGACTCAAGGATGCCAAGGTTTTCAATAAATTCAATATCATTTGGGGATATAATAATGTCCATATCAAAGAAGGAGACAAATGGAAAGCAGCCTTTTTAACCAATTGCAGACTATTTGAGCCCACAGTCATGTTCTTCAGTCTATGCAACTCCCCTGCCACCTTCTCATGAATGATGACTACCATCTTTAGAGAGATGATCCATGATGGCACCTTAATGAATTATATGGACAATTTTGTCATTCCTGCCCAGTCAGAAAAAGAACTTCAAGAGCAGACCCTATGATTCCTGAAAATTGCAGCCAAACACAACTTATACTTCAAACAATCTAAGTGTGAATTTGGAGTATTGAAGGTACCAATTCTAGGGGTTGAGGTGGGAAATAGGAAGGTTGAGATGGAACAACAGAAAATCGAAGCTATCAGGAATTGGAACACTCCGTCTAATATCAAAGGAGTGGAAAGCTTCTTAGATTTTGTCAACTTCTATCAAAGGTTCATAGAAGGTTTCAGCAACATCACAGGACCACTCAATGCTCTCAAAGGAAAAGCAGACTGGAAATGGGGACCCAATAAACAAAAATCATTTGACATGCTGAAACGATGCATCACAGAAGAACCCATATTGACTCTCCCTCAACCAAATGGCAAATTCTGAGTGAAAACTGATGCATCAGGATATGCAATAGGCACCATTCTATCTTAAGAACAGGACAACAAATGGCACCCAATAGCATTCATGTCACATACCATGAGCCCAGCAGAATGAAACTATGAGATCTATGACAAGGAACTCCTTGCTATCATGGAATCACTGTGAGTATGGCAACAATACCTCTTGGCTGCTTGAGAAACATTTAAAGTATAGACCGACCATGAGAACCTAAAGTACTTTAGGGAACCACAAAAACTCAATGGAAGACAGATGTGATGGTATCTCAAACAACAAGACTATGACTTCATTATCAGACATATCCCTGGCAAAACTAATATGAAAGCCGATATTCTCTCTTGCTGTGACAAATCTAATTAGCAGGAAGATGACAAGAAAGTCACCTTCCTGAAGAACTTAATACAGAGGGTAGACATCAGGGATGATACCACCAGTCCCATCATCTTACTACAGGAAGCACATTTCAAGATTATTATTGGAATAGATATCAAACAGCAAATCTGAAACTGCAAAGTTCAAGAAACTGAAGTAATAAAGGGACTCAACGATCCATCCAAAGAGTTTAGAGAAAACAATAGATTAGTCCAGTATCAAGGAAGAATCTATGTGCCACCAGGAGATGACCTACAGTCATGAATTATACAGGAATTCCACAATGCCCCAGATACAGGACATCCAGGCCAACACCAAACACTAGAAGTCTTGGCAAGAGACTTTTGGTGGCCTAGCATGAGACGAGATGTGAAGAAGTTTGTGGGGGGTTGTGACATTTGTCAGAGGACACAAATTCAGCAAGAACAAAAGACAGCACAACTACACCCCCTGCCCGTTCCAACACACCCATGGAAAGACATCTCAGTCAACCTTATTGGGCCCCTACCCCCTTTTGCTAGACATGATGCCATTCTAGTTGTAGTGGATTGTTTCAGCAAGATGATATACATTTTACCCACCTCTACATTCCTGATAGCAGGACAACTAGCCATTCTATATCAGGACCATATCTGGAAATTATATGGGTTACCAAGAAAGATCATCAGCAATTGAGGACCACAGTTTGCTTCGAAATTTATGGAAGGTCTATGTAAAGCCCTCAGAATCACATGGGCCCTGTCAACAGCATACTATCCCCAAATAGATGGGCAGACAGAATGGATCAATCAAGAAGTCGAGAACTTCTTACAAAAATATATTAGCTATAAATAGAATGATTGGGCATCATGGCTTGCTGCAGCAGAATTCCACTATAATGACAAGCAACACTTGACAATGCATCATTCCCCGTTCTACCTGAACTATGGGAGACATCTATAGAAGGGAATTATTGCAATGTTCTCACTAGCACTAGCAGTGGAGAAATTCATTGCCAAGCTTAGTGCAGCATGGGAGATGGCTGTGAGCAGCATGGAACAGAACTGGAAGAGTATGATGGTCACCTATGATAGAAAACAAAAAGAGACCTGGAACTACCAGTTAGGGGATAGTGTATGGTTGAAAGCATCTAACATCACAACAAATCAACTGAGCAAGAAACTAGATTATCGGAGATATGGACCTTTTCCGATTTCAGAGGTGATTGGGAGTGGAGCATATTGACTTAAGCTACTACCTCAGTGGGTTATTCATGATGTGTTCAATGAAGTTCTCCTATCACCAGCAAGAAAACCTGAGTTTCTGATCCAACAGCAACCTCCACCTCCACCACCAGACTTGATCAATGCCAAGGAAGAATGGGAAGTAGAAGAAATCTGAGGACACCAAAAACAGGGTAGAGGGGTCCAGTATCTGGTTTACTGAAAAGGCTATGGTGATGAAGAAGATCAGTAGTTACCAAGGTCCCATCTGTCAAACACAGAGGAGGCAATCCAAGAATACCTTGATAGGTTCTCAGAGTAAACCTAATTAGGAAGGGGGGTGAAACTCAAAAATCAGATAAAAAGCCATGTCAATGACCACAGACCCAGTTAACACAATCTGGCGATCACTCCAGTACTAGTCACTCCCAAACGAGTTTATATTGCTATCTTTGCAATCACCTCTACCACTCTCATCATTGTCATCACTGCTTCCATTGTCACTGCCAAATATGACCACTCTATTGATTGCAATGTCATTCATCAAACCCTACCCAACTGCAACAGCTCCCTTGTTGACCTTCAGGAAGTCCAAAGCTCCCTTACCTACTACTCTCCAAGTAGCCAAACACACCACAGTCCAAGTCAAACCACTAGCCTTTAAACCAACTGAGAAAATGGCAACATTGAACATAGGACATATTGACATGGAGAAAGTAGAACTATGCAACCAGGTCCTCCAAGACCCACTATACCTCTATAATGATCTCACCTGATCCATTAATGCCCTGGCAGTACTGGAGAAACAACTCCAGTTATTTGTTGAATCAGCACATAGCCTCACCATGATCTTAGCAGACCTGGAAGGGAATGTTATTGAGTTGTGTGCTGGAAGCCATCATAGGTCAGATGCCCAAGATTTCATTGAACATATCTTTGCCACTCTCTGCTATACTCGCACCACATGTCTTGTGCCCAAGGCACACTCTCTCCAATGTATACTTGCTGAATGTCTCCATGAGTGTAACAACATTGGAGAACAGTTTATTGTCAACCACATCACCAAAGTCACCCAGCCTATGCATGCACCAATCCATACCCTGTTCCACTCCCCACTGGCAAATGCACTCCCCCAGCCCCAGCTACAACAGAAGACCCCACTGAACCATCCACAGACATAGTCTAAGAACAAGATATCAAAATGGATGACTACAACTCCAATGACACTCCTGCTGATGATATGGTGGGACCTGCAGCCATTGAGGATGCCCATGCTCTTCACAAGTTCCTTCAGTGACAAGACACCCACTTGCTCAAGATATCTGCCCCTACTTACTTTATTGCCCTCAATCGATTCTACACCTTATGGAAACATGGAGAGAGTGATAATGACTATTGGTCCCAAGTTGTCTATGAGTTCCTGCAGCATTACGCCAATACCCAGGCTCATTTCAAAACTAGTCATATTATGATTTACAAAGGAGGTTCTGACAACATTCCCTTCTTTATTGGTTGCGACGAACATCACACCCAGTTTGTGATTGCATAAGCCAAGAAGGATCTCTCACGATTCATCATCAAAGGCTAGAAGTAGTCCATCAATACTTCTTCCTGCTGTATATGCACCATCCACAAGAGATACCTTTTTCTTTGCTAAGGACTACTGTTACTCCTGTCAGGTATCTCTTTCATCATTATGTTCTATCTTAAAAGGACCTTTACATTAGTTGCCTGTTCATGAGGACATGAAACCCTGAGGAGGAGGTGATGTTATAACTCTGGGTAGATTACCCTGGATAGTTCCATAGACCATAGTTTTATTTTCTACTACCTGGTGTTACCCAGTATTTCCTATTCCTGTATACTCTGTGTTACCTTGTCCCTTTAGTATAAGTACTCTAGGTAGAGCCCTGTGTTCCTTATGCTTTACCAATTGTACTCTTCCCTTACTCACCCTCAAGCCTTTGCCTAAGTTGCAACCTGAGTTCACTCATAAGGTCATAACAGTCTGCAAGCTATGTCCTTCTTATAGTTTTATATCTATGAAGGTCTAAATAGCAATATTTATAGAGATATTGTCTCTGTTCTAGAGAGATTAATTTATATATCAATTGTGCAACCCAACATGTTCAGTATATTATCATGCTTTAATATCTATACTAAACCATAGAAATAGATGAGCACTTTCCAATACAAAAGACTACTTGAAGAAAAATAGAGAATTGCCCAAGATATGTACCAAGTATATGAAAATACTATATGATGGACTGAGTTGTTTTACTCAGCTATAAATAATGCAGTCTTCTAACTGTCTTTTGCTCATATTTATCTATGATTATCTCTATTATCTAAGTAGTCTTTTTTATATAGTTTTAATAATGGTAAAGAACAAATTAATACTATTTTACCTTACTTATAGCTGATGTCCATACTACTGGGTTGCTGTTAATACCCACAGTATGTCCTTTTCCATTCTCTTATAGATCTTCTAAATGTGCTGCTAAAGTCATGGATAAGGGCTACTAAACTAATTGAACAAATACTAACACAATGATATATATACTAATACTACTCTAGAAGTCATTTATGAAGTAGCTAAACTATCCTCTTTTATATAGCTTAGTTAAGGAAATAGTTCTCTTTTTAAGAACCAGATTAGCTAGATTTTACTGCAAACCTTTTACTTAATAGCAGCTATATATATATATAAAATACCTGAGAATTTCTAAGTTTACTAAGTGTAGGTAGCTATTAGAATCATTGTCTGAAGCAATGAGGAGAGTGGGGGAAAATTAAGCTCAAAACTCTGATAACATATATTTCTAGATTAGAATCATGTATTAGATGGTCTTTTGGGACATATTTTCTTTTCTTATATCTGATTTATTACTAATAATATACAAGAATATATTATAAATATATAGATATATCTAATAGCATATATAAGAGGAGTAGGAGGGGCAGTGTTACAACTCGTACGTTTCTGGACAAACCCGACTAATACCGACTGTTTCCACATTACTCCATTTCTTTTCCTACCGTTTTCTATCTTACCATTTCTTCATATATTATTTGTTTCCGAATATTCC